>CM060951.1:19896047-20070710 GCA_030765055.1 Mantis religiosa | reverse complement strand
GTTCTTGATTTTACCATTTCTGTTGTGTTCAAGAAAAACTTAACTTTTGTTTCATTTAATCATGTTTTCCTCTATGTTTTTACTGTGCAAAGTGTTAAATGCTTATGAGTTGTTATGCCTTATAAGTTAAACTTTGATTGGAAGTATAAGGTAGGAAATGCAGTGGAACGTGCTACTATAAGTGATAAACGATTAGGATTTGTCATTGTGCTTTTTATTTATGTTATTACACGTTTTGGTTGAAAGTATAAAGTGATAAATGCTTAAGAGTTATCTTACTGCTTCTTAATATGGAATATATTATGTCCATTGTATATAGTTTCCAATTTTGCGTAACCAGAATCGCTGGGCTTCGACGGGCGCCATCTTGGAATCTGTATTAAGGTCAGAGTATTGGAGTTGGTGCTGGTCATACAATGGGCAATCATTTCCATAAACAATCGTCATCTCATCATGGATTTCCCGGGCAGTTTTGCCCTTCAAATGCAGGAACTTGATCGCACTACGCGCCTCAATTTTCTCCATCTTACACCTCAGTCACTTCTCGTACTCATTGAAAACGAACAAAAGGACTCAAATCACTGAAACTATCAGCATTATGTCCCGAGGAATCAGTAATGACACTGAACAATTTTCATCACTCTATCATAAAAACTATTGGGCGATAATTAACACTTTACGACACCCTCTCGTAAAATGCTTATTCCGTTATCTATTTGATGTTAAGCCAACCGGATCATCCTGTAAACCAGAAACTATCCTAAATCAATTCTGGATGTCACTGTACTTCAGGCTGAAAGAGGGTGGAGTAAGAAAGAAGAGGAAATGTGCTTTTAAGCCTAGCATTTCTGTATTCGAATATAATATGCTGAGGAATTATCATTAGTTGGAAAAGCGAAGCTGAGAGTTGTCATTATTCTTGTTAATAGCTATGATTTACCATCAGGGAACGAAAGCTGCTCCTGCACGCAGACAACGAGGTGATACATCTACCACTTTTTTTTTATCGTCTGCGCAGCTTCTCACGTCACTTTTTACAAAGCGTGTCTCATTTGTTTATTCGGCTCGACGTTCTAATGTATGGCGTAACACTGAATCCAAACCGGTTTCCTTTGCAAATTAATTTCTAAAGTCAATATCCTCGCAACCGACTGGGCATCCTTTGGTTTTGTCTTGGCCAAGAAGGCAACTTAAACAAAGAGAAAGTAATGTCAGGTACAACTAAAACCATGCACTTGCAGGAAATGTATGCAGATTTGTAATAGATAACCTCAAAAAGCGTTGTATATTATAAACAGTGTGCGATAACTCATTGGAATATTGAATTTTATCTCAGTAATCTCACAAGGTACATATATTCAAATTGAATATAGAATGATTTTATCTGTTAGATATAATAAGAAGAAACCTACTGCATTTAATGGACAAGAAATGGATCTAGATTAGTCTAATCTTCAACATTATTAACATTGATTTTTGGCATAAAGAAGTAATAATATACTAACAGACGACAATTTAGTAATCTTTTCATAATTAGGAGTTTAAGACTCCCAAAACAGTATCCCATAAAAATTCTCCCGTTGTTAGGTTGTGTGCGAAATACAATAAACTCTCTACTAAAATAGAGCTGGATTTTAGTTTAACTTACGAGCAGTTTAAAAAACAATTAAATATGGGAATTATTTGCATGTGATTTTCAATTGTATTGCATAATGAGTTTAACATTTGCAATTCTAGTCTTATATAGTAGTTTAATATGTTTCATTTTTAGTCTTAGTTTTTTTTTTAATATTTTATTCCATTAATTGCATTCTCTTTCTTTTATATTCAACTTTGATCAATTATTGTTTACTCTGTTGTATCACTTATTTGCTTGATTAGTATACAATTTGCAATGTCTTGTCTTCAATAATAGCTTAATATATAGTGTATTTTTAGTTTGTCTGTATTCCTTTTTGTATTTCTGTTTTGCATTTAGTCAAACTTGTGTAACTAAATTGCATGTAGCTACTGTAATTGGAGCTTTGCTCTGTTGTAGCACAAATGAAGAAAATAAATAAATAAAATAAATATTTAAAGTTGCTATTAGAAACAAAGTATGATGAACAATAGTTACAAGGTTTAGAAGAAAGATGTTACTTTGTAAGTAGGTGTGATTACGAAATGAGGGCGCCAGAAATATGTATAAAATAAAATCCTTTTAACCCGTACATCATACACTATTTGTAGACAGTACTGGATATTAGTCCTGAATAATATCACATATACATATATGGTATTGGAAATTAATTGTTCTTTCACACTGGCCGTGTGTAGGCTAAATTGTGGAAACTTAGAGTCAGACTGAAAAATTCAATGCCATAGCCGGGATTTGAACCAGGGATCTTCTGGTTTCCGTCCAGCCACTCTACCATTGAGCTACTATGGCCAACGTGCCGATATGACTCGTATTTTCCCGGTAAACCACTTAGGAGATCTCATAAACACATGAGACAACTACCTTAACGGCGACTTACAACATGTAAGTACTTTAAGGCCCGGGCTTTATAGTTAACCACTATTAGGTCAATTAATAGAAATTAATTGTTCTTTTACACTAGCCGTGTGTAAGCTAAAATGTCATATAATAGCAATGGGCCCAGCATGGTGGCCTACGTACCAAATCGTACCATTCGTTTAATGCAACCTGAGAAGTTTGGGCTGGCAGAACATTGTTTTTTTTCCTTGTTCCATTTATACCCCGCCTTTAACTGCTATGGTCATATCGGCGGTCGTTCTCCTTTGGAACATATCGAAGGTGTTAACTCGTTAATCATTAGATCACGTACACATTCGCACTCTCATTCATACTTCCAGGCTCTGGAGAAGATGAGGAATTATCTTGGTCGGAGAAAGTCTTTAACTGCAATGGTCATATCGGCGGCCGTTCTCCTTTGGAACATACTGAAGGTGTTAACTCGTTATCTTTGGTTTTAATCATTAGATCACGCACACATTCACACTCTCATTCATACTTCCAGACTCTGGAGAAGATGAGGAATTATCTTGGTCGGAGAAAGTCTTTAACTGCAATGGTCATATCGGCGGCCGTTCTCCTTTGGAACATATCGAAGGTGTTAACTCGTTATCTTTGGTTTTAATCATTAGATCACGCACACATTCACACTCTCATTCATGCTTCCAGACTCTGGGGAAGATGGGGAATTATCTTGGTCGGAGAAAAATCCCCACCCCCATCGCCGGGAATCGAACCCGGCAGGCAGGTGCTCTACCGACTGAGCTACGGGGTCAGCCAACATTGTTTTGATAATGACCATAGAGCAAACCTTCGGGAGACGGCCATCTTGGCAATATGAAACAGTTACTGGGAGCGGAGAATTAAGGAGGCTTTGGCGATTTCCTCTGAAAGGAGCACGCTTAATCGTGATGCCGGATTTCAGTTCAGCTCCTCTTGGAAACCGGCCTTAAAAATGGAAATCCATCGAATTAAGAAGCAAAGATCAATGCAGATTGATAATAAAGTTAAGTAGTTGCGTTTCTTTGACACAATTTTCTATACTCTCGCCATCTCCTGACCTGGCATTTAATTTACTGAAAACAGTCTTTTGTTCAGTAATACGAAGTTCGATAGTGTTTTGTCTTTGTTTATAGTTGTGTTATAACCAGTATTTCATTTGTAGTTATAACATTTAATAAATATCCTGATGATGGGAGAGATGCACACTCCCGAAACGTTAATATCTAATCGTCTTTTCATCTGGCTTGCTGCCCGTGAAGAAAGTGCGCGTATTCGTCGCCAGGAAAGGTTCAGATCTTATTTTAATGGTGATACTTTTTGTAATAAAAGATTTGCTGTAGCAACCCTTACCTCTTATGGGAGGCTTTCAGTGATGGACTACCTTAGCATGAAGTTGGTGGATTTATTGTGTTCCTGTCACCATGTGTACATTTAAATGATTTAATGAGGGTTAGCACAAATGTTTACCCACTTTCATTGGCTTCTTTAAGGAAAGAATGGCATTTACATTATTGAAACATCTGAATGCTCCTCCTGTAGGAACCAACAATAGACATTCTGGGGAAAGAGATTGAAATAGATATAATTAGCCAGTCTTAGGACTGCGTATTAGTTAGAAGAAATTAGAATTTAGACTCCGTTGAACAGGAAAAAAGATTCTCAAAATAAGTTTAAGTTGAAAAACAACCGTTAAGCGAAATTATATAAAGGACTTTTACATAAAAAGTAGCTAAAAAGGATATAGGCTCCTAAAATTAACATAGGGGCCTCATCTTTAGACACTAGGGGAAAAACCATTTTTCCTCAATCTGTTAACCTAGTTATCACTTTCACCAAAGGAGTAGATCGATTGTTAACAAATGGTAATATTGCAGCAAACAGCCTCTCCCTCTGCGTCAGATTACTATCAGATCATGTAATGTTAATATCGGCCTCATTCCATACATACATACATATTTACATAATCTTTTATTGATGGGTTGTATTCTCCGTTTATTCTCTGTAGTTCAGAACCCAAAACAAGCTTTTTAATCTGTTACTGTTAAGCTTTCGTGTCTTAAATTGTCGGGAGTACAGTTCTAAATAGGGATGAGATAAATACACGATGTTCATTTTTATTCGTTGTTTCCCGCCCTCCAACTGAGCAAGAATGACGTCATAGTTGACTGGTGAGTCTATCTTGAAATCATAGCGCCCTCTACGGAGAAGAAGCGGTCAGTTTTGCGGAACAGTAAGCAAATTACAGCGCTATGAGTGTGGTTGCTCTGGTAACTAATACAAGCAGCTTCCCCTGGATGTAAACACAGAGCACCGCGTCTTCATGGTTGAATGCTACACTCGTACCGGCATTAAACTTGGTGTGACATAAATATAACTTAAACCGCTGCATAGAGCTGTTTATGTAACGCTATCCAACATTGAGACAAGCCCCTCGGAGTATAATGTCAAAAGTGTCCAGGTACCGTCAAATTGACATACTTTTGTTTGTAACATAAATGTCTTAAGTCTAAGAAGCAGATTATGAT
This sequence comes from Mantis religiosa, assembly GCA_030765055.1. NCBI lineage: Eukaryota > Metazoa > Arthropoda > Insecta > Mantodea > Mantidae > Mantis > Mantis religiosa. The sequence goes on along the minus strand of CM060951.1, from coordinate 20,065,667 downwards.
AAACGAATCAGCTACTGCCGATGGCTGCAGGGCACTCTTATTCCACATCTAGACATTCTCTCCACAGCGTGGTGTACATACGAGGCATGGTTTCATCTGTCAGGCTACATAAACACACAAAACACCAGATACTGGGCTGCTGTAAACCCCCAAGTGATCCACGAAACCACACTGCATGATGAAAAGGTTGGAGTATGGTGCGCGGTGTCAGCTTCCAGACTCGTTGGTCCCATTTTCTTTGATACGACTGTAGACACTGAATATATGGGCATCTTCAAGACATTTGTGGAGCAGCTGGATGGTATCGAATTGAGAGAAGGTTATTGCCAGCAAGATGGAGCAACGTGCCATACATCTAATGACACCATGGAATTTGTAACCAGTTTCTTTGATAATCGAATAATCTCAAAAGGTCTGGGCCCCTTATCCCTGACCTAACCTCACCAGATTTTTTCTTGTGGGGCGGGGTATCTAAAACAGAGTGTTCAAGAATAGGCCACGGACAATTGATGTTCTCAAGGAATCCATTCGAACCGAAATAAGTACTCTCCGTAAAACTTCAGAGAATATGGTTAGATGAGTACAAACATGTATAGATGCTGGTGGAGGATACTTCCAAGATTTTCCTTGAGATGTAAATAGTGTAATGCAATCTGCCAGTTGTGTGTTATACTCTCCGAAAATTGCACGTGTGTCCTATTATTGGTTCAATGGTTCAGGTTTATATGGATCACACTGCATTAAATCTGTAAAATACGCCAGTAATTTTCACGTTAAAAGAAATGGAGTCAGTAGTGGAGCAGTTTGCAAAGGCCGCCAGTTTGATACTTTTCTTATTATATATATGGTTTGGCAGTTCAAAAAGCCCTAGTCGAAAATAGGATATTATCTTTCTGTACGAAATCCACACCTATGTAGAGGATAACAATGATCTCAAAAGAAAAATTGATGATTTGAATAATTTTAAAATTGCTGCTAGAGAGTACCTATGCTCCAAATAATTTTATTGTGTACAAGATTATCTTAATGACAAACGATTATGTGTCTCTGCAGATGGAACCTAATTGTTATAATGTCATATCGTTGTCTATTTACCTTTTATGTTTATTCGAAAGAAATTTTAATATATTTTTGCTGAAAAACTGACAGTAAATGATATCCATTGCAAATCCAATGTAAAATGTTGATACGTACTGGCAAAAGGCAAAGTGAAACTACCAGATTGTATTAATACACATAGATTTGCTAGTCTGAAGGGGAGTGTTTCATTATATATTCAGAATGTTTCAGAAATACTTTTACAAACTTCGGGTGTGGGTTCCTCACACCTAAAGAAGATTAGAAGTTCATATAAACGTAAGTCCCATAATCCTTTGTTTTCTCGTTAGGAGGAGTTCAACACAGTGGTACACTTATAACACACAAAACTCGCAATAATGCTTGAAAGGACCTCTTCTGGCTTCTATGCATGCCTGTACTCGTCGAATAATGGAATGCCGCACTCTTTCAAAAACTCCGGGATAGTGGTGAATGGTTTTATAGGCTTCCATGACACGTCGATGAAGCGTTTCTGCAGCCGGTATGGCAGCTCTTGGCCTTCCTCAATCAATAATCTGTGGTGCAACGGTTGCTGTCTCAGCAAGGCAACAAAAGTTGTATGACTCCGTTGTCTTCGGTCTGGAAACTCCATCTGATAGAGCTGTGCTGTTTCGCGTACATTATCATTCACGCCACCATACACAAAAATCATGTCTGCCTGTTCACGAAATGAATGTCCAGCCATGGTGGAACGAAACACGTGCAGTTAACTTACTCTACGTACACAATTAAAATGTTGAAGACAGACTGATAATATATGACAAACGTAAACAAGTCTCCATGGCAATACTTCGCCATCTACCGTATGTAGTACAATAGGTCAAAGCCTTCTATGAGTGCATGGAGAAATGAAATTTGAGGTTGCATTGACGCCATAGGCCGTTGAACTTACAGTTTCATTGGGACAAGAATAACGCGAAAACCAAGGATTATGGGACATATGCTTATATGAACCTTTTTTCTTCTTTTGGTTTGAAGAACCCAGCATTGTTTTTCATATTGCCTGCATATAATGCGACTTTGGTGTTCATTATTCAAGTATATATGCTATTAAACTGTACACTTTTGACATCTTCACTATTCACAGGCCTTTATGGCTATTAGTGAATTTACTGAACGCAAATCAGTCTAATAGATCTATGAGAAACTTCCAGCCAAAACGAATTTCCCACAGAAGACATTCAGTGAACCACCGAAAACGGTGTCCTCTGTCTTTCTAGTGTATACTTTCCCCGCGAGGTGGCAGAACAGCGCACGGAGGTGAAGAGATGTTTCCGACGTGTCTATGCAAGTCTTCACATGCCATTGAATAAGAGGCCCGTTTAATCTGCTTTGATACACAACCGAACTGTTTTATTTAAAACTTTCAATGATACCATTTAGAAACTTTCAAACACCAAAACTTCGGTTTGATCCATATGATATTTTAACACAGCGATCACTGTTTAATCGACAACAATGTGCATCAAATGTATTGCATATTTTAAAATTAATTCCTAATTTTTTTTTCACTATTTGTGTCTTGAAAAAGTTAATAGTTTTAAAGTTAAACTCTTTTACACTCGTAGGTTATTAAATTAAAAGTAAGAATGTATAATTATCCTGTTAGGTTGGTAAACATGTTAAACATGCGATTCCAATATTTTCCGGTAACAAACATTCATATTATTTTTGATCGTGTTATTAAAAGGAAAGTATACGCAATTTAATTTATTTATACAGAAAAATACTTCATGAGCAGCAATTTGGAAACGAGAATCTGCAAATAAATGAAAATCGGAGGAAACGGTGTAAAACTAACCTTCAAAATAAACGTGTTTTACATTTTTTTTGACTTACCTGATAGTTGGAGAAGGTTTTTCATTGCAATCAAAAATGTAATAGAGACATTTAACTGAAAATACACGTTTTGAAGTCCGCTGATTGAATAAATTAATACAAAACTTAATGCATATCATGTTTACAGAACAGAACTTAAAACTGAAACCTTGATTTTATACCAACCTTGGTATTTAAATTCAACATTTATTAAGGATGCCAACTACATGGAACATATTCCAAAACTTTGTATTTCTAAAGAGTTGGTTAAAATTCCGTACGTTTAAGGATTTTTATGCGAAATTAAATATATATGTATCTTGAATTCTTTGAGAATAGCCCTGAGGTCTTTGTCATTCTGAATACTAAATTGTAAAACACAGAATCTTATTTTGAAGCCGTTATTTATGTTTGGCCCCAAAACAACTTTATGGATTTTGTTTTGTTGTTTGAGATTTAACCCTTAGTTGTAACATCCGTCTCTGAGGCAGATATAAAATTTCTTAACGTATAGTTGACACACGCGCATTGCTAATTTGATCTGATATTCCAGCTATGTTTCATTTTTGAGAAAAACGTTGTATTGCGTGGACATCATTGTTTTACTCTCGTGCACGTGTCACCCACATCGTCTCACAGACGATATTACTGTAAAGATAGTCTGGTAGACGGGTATTACTTTAAACAGGTCAGTTTTCTTGTGTCATATATCTTACTTTTCAAATTTTTAATTATTTATAGATGACTACTAGTGGAGGGATAATTCCCGTCACAAAGGAGCAGAAAAATAGTGCAGTTGGCTTTAGAGCAGTTCAATGAGAGCGATGATGAATCTCATCCAGAGGATTCTTATCTTCCTAAAGAAGGTCACATATTAGATTCAGACCATTAGAGATTAGGAAATATATTTTCAGCATATCCGAGAATGAAGAGGGCGTCTTGACTCTATTCTAAATAGGGAAACTGATGATACTGAAATTGACAGAATTTATCATGGCAAGATGAACTGTTTCATACGATGCCACAAAATCTGGAGTAGATGCTCCAGACATGAAGTGTAGCAACAACTCAGCTATCCGAAAAACAAGGAGATGACCACTCGCAATATTTTACTATGTAATATAATTATATATCTCCACAAAGGTAGGTGTAAAGATTTGAGTTAGGAAAGAACATAGGAATAAATCTAATCAGAGGGCATATGCAGAGAAAGCTCCAGATTCTAAACTTATCGGATGATCTCAGGAAAATGGTTTCGGACATTCTGAGTAAAGGGCATAGAGAAGATTCTCCAAGAAAAAGAGTAAGAAACGACAGGTTAGTAAAGAGAGAGGAGGAAAAAAAAACGTCGTTACTGTCCCATCACGCTGAATGACGTCATACAAGTGCGTGATGTATGATAAACCGAATTGCTTACAGTGTTACATGAAAATATGTAAAATGTGTGTAGAAAGTATGTAAATGGTTTACCTTATTTACATAGAGGTCAAGATGTATCTCAAAACAAACGTCAGCTTTAGAGTCCATTTTATTTGAAACAGTTATATACGGTTTTGTGACTTTTAAGTAAATATAATCAACTTCAGAAACTTTCATGTGAAAGACCAATATTTAATTTTGTATTTTTTGCATATTTTATAGCAAAATATTTCTAAACTGAATTAAAAGATCAGTACTAATATTTCTATAAAATTATTTATCTTGTATACTCATTAAGGTACACCTAAAATGCAAAATTTCATAATGTTAGTCTCACAGACGGCTGTTACCGTAAGCGTCAATTTTTCACATGTTACCAACTATGGGATAAGGAGAAGAAGAAAAAGTTATAATGTTTGTATCTTGTGTGAAAGTGTAGTTGTGATTAAAAGGAAGATAAAAAACAAACAGTTGGCGATGAGACATTAATGTACAGAGGAAGACAGCGGGTTACTAGGGAGACGGATTCAACATCCGGTAGATGTTTTGTGAAGGAAGGGTTGGTAACTCTGCAAGGACGACGTTTCTTTTTCTTTCTGTTTTTCTTTTTGGTCATTTACGTCCTCCAACGTTAAATCGTATCGGACGATGAATGAAATGAGTGAAGTGATGCTCAACTGAGTCCGGTGCCCGTGGAGCTTAGAGTTACCCTACATTCCTCTATCAGGATAAGGGAAAACCCTGGAAAAGAGCTTATCCAGGTAACTCACCCTGACCGAGACCCCTTGAACGGGAGGCAGACACACAACCATCTACGCTACCGAGGCGTGCGATGACGTGTTCGGAACTAATTATGCATAATTGTATTGTTTGGATTTATATTTTGTGTTGATGGATGACACAAACACCTGCACAGTTATTATTTCAATAATTTGGAAATAATAAAACACATATATCCAAAACCACCTCCCAAAGATAAAGTTCCGTAATCCCCGTTTGAATTGAAGCTGCTGAAGGAACGTTAATTTGTTTATTAAACTATTAGACGTTCAAAAGTAATTACAACACAACCGGAAGAAAATTATCAAAACTTAAAGATATAAAGGAGAAGTAATTATTTAAAATTGGCGTATCATCACACAGCAAGTTTTAAAACGCAATATAAAGTTACAGAGGAGAGGAGGGAATTATGGAATAGTCGGGAAATATGGAATACCAGTATTTCGGCTCTGTTAGCTGCTGCTATCATGAAGTAGTCAAGAAAGACTCCCATGATATACTGCAGTGACAGTTGACAGTTTGTTGTTGTCATTTCACTCGCTACAGAATAAAGTGTGTTTTTTGATATTCAAATGTACAAGTATTATAACTCACTAGTACGTATGTGACTTGAACGTTGATGTTAAGTGTAAGGTACACTAAAAGAATTTTAGTTTGTTATATTGTGGTCCTTTTTTAGCTGGAAATGTTTTGTCCATTACTGTAAAGGTTCTTTGAGTCAATATTCTCTCTTATTTCAATGAAAGTTATTATTTGGAGCTTCCCTCGCTTTGAAAGCCACGCCTCGCTGCTGGTTAATGCTCAAGTGATTTCTCAAGCAGAGTATTCTTTGAGATAGCAGAGTCATCCAGAGTCGATTCCTGCGAATTGGTGCGAATTGTCACCAATGCTCCCTGTTTTGTCCGCAACCAGCAGCTGCATCACGAGCTGGGACTTCTTCTCCACTATGTGGCGTATAACATCGGCGTCCGAAGTCGTCGGCCAACGTGACTAAAGCGACGACTACCACAGGACCTGCTTTACAGTGATGGCACTTCTACGTCTAAATTATCTACTGTTCCACATTTGCTTTTCTATTCTTCTTTTCTGCTGTATAAACTCTCACTATTGAAGTATGTATAACACTTTATTAGTTCAGTAATACATTTGTATTAGTTCAGAGGAGGCAAACTGTGCTATTACTCTATAATTATTTTGTATCTGTTCTCTCAGATCTGCAACGTATATATTATTGCTGACCGATCTAATGAATATATTTAGAAAATATCAACAGAACGTGCAGGTAATATTTTAAGTAATGTTTTCGGCTCTCAAAATATCTGTTCAAGATGGGTGCCGCGTTTGTTGACACCTGATCAAAAGTTGCAAAGAAAAACTGTTTCTGTTAAGAATTTGGAGCTCTATCGTGAAATTCCCAGTGAATTTTTGAGACGACTTATTGCCATGGATGAAACTTAGATACATCACTACTCTCTAGAAAGTAAGTCACGGTCAAAACAGTGAATTGTGCCAGGTGAACCAACTCCAAAACAGGGAAAGTCAATTTTGTCATCTAACAAAGTTATGGCGAGTGTTTTCTGGGATGCACAGGGAATTATTTTTATTTATTACATGGAAAAGGGTGAAAGTATTACTGGTAACTACTTCGCAACGTTTGAGTGATGAGGTGAAAAGAAAAATACCTCATTTAGCAAAGAAAAGGTCTTCTTTCTTCACGACAATGCTCCAGCCCATCATTCAGTCATTTCAATGGGAAAAATGTGCGAATTAAGGTTGGAATTGCTTGAACATCGACCTTATTCGCCAGATCTAGTACTCAGTGACTACCACCGGTTCCCAAACCTCAAAAAATTTCTTGGAGGACAAAGATTTCACAGCAACGTGGAGGTCATTGATGCGGTAAATGTGAGTAAATATTTTGAGGCACTACAGAGATGATTTAATTAAATTAGAACATAGATATGACAAATGCATTAACCTTTCTGGAGATCATGTTGAAAAATAAAGAAAACAATTAAATGTTGTTAGGCCCGGGACCTATCAGCCGATCCTCGTAAGGTCTTTTCTGAATGATGTACACTCAATGTTTGACTTCCTTTAGAAACCTTATTTTGAAATGAACCTGCTAATGTTACACGTTACCATGGAGCCATTTCCTCGGTTTAAATCCCTGCACTTCCACTCATAATGAATGTATGTTGTAGGTGGAAATCATTTTTCTCCGCCACAGCCTTCATTTGTTTTGTTTCTCACGGTAAGAGCTCTCGATTCTCTGTTGTTTTATCTACAGTAAAATGCTTGGATATTGGCCTACTTGGGTCAAGGCAGGATTCCAGCCAGCCAGCCAGCCAGCCAGCCACTTGACTCCTGTTTCTCAAAGCTAATAGTTCCGCCCTGGTCGGAACTGAAACATGTGCCAGATAACGGCTTAATGGCTGGACCATGTTGCATTGGGTTATCTTCCTCTGCGCAATCTTCTTCCAGGGGTGTCACGCACCAGGTCTGCTCTGACTTCTGTCCTTGAACGTCCTTTTGTCAGGAGTCCTGGGGTGTTGTCCCCTTGCGTGGGGTGTGGCGAGCGTTTAATGAATCCATCTTTAAGACAAAGACTCGAATTTTGCAAGAGGTAATCCACAGGGAAGTTTAACCCTTAAAACCCATATTTTAGCTCAAATAGTTCTCGTAATACAACGACGTAAACACTTTAATAAACATCGTTATTGGTTGGTATTAGGAATGGGTCGACGCCAGTTTTTCTCGGTAACAATACACGATATTTTGCAAGAATATTGGTAGAGCTATGTAATGACAAAATTAAATAGATGCACATATTTAATGAGACAAAACTTAAAACCATCAGTGTTCGCATTTTAAAGCACTACATTAGACATTTGAAAGCAAAACATTCTACTTTTTGATGCTAATATAAGTTGGCGAGCAACGGTTACCGTTGGGGCGATAGTTTGAAACAATAATAAGGGTAGCTCAGGGTTAAGCAATGAGGTTTATCTCCGGGTATGCGTGGATATGTAAGAGAAGGATGGTTTTAATGACACTGGAATGCCCGTTACAAACTGGTTTAATCACTGCTTCTTTTATTATTACATTAAAATCGAAGTTGCTGTCCAAGGGTTACCAATATCACTGTTTAGAGTTACTGTTTATGAAACACTTATTACTCAAAAATTAATGCGTTCTTCACGTACATATGAACCGACAAATATCTTCTTTCATCATTTCTAGTCTGCCCTCGACCAAGACAGAAGAAGTGGACTGCCCTAATTGGCCTCGCGCCGAAGACTGAATGACCACAGCTATACATGTGACTTTCACTTTCTGGAAGCCCCCTTTTCACAAAAAGACTCCCTTTGTAAGTATTTTGTCATGCCATTATTAAGGGTCCGAAGAATTCCTATTCAAACAGTCAAGTGCTACCCTTTAGAACTCTGCTAAGGACACCGTTTCTTACATTTCTTTTGTTAAAACGACTATTCACCCCAACTGCTATTCGACTCAACTACACCTGCACGCGTTTTAACAAAGAACCAAAATTCCTTTGAAATCCATCATGATTCTTTACTTATTGCAATCCTTTAATTTCGGTATCATTTTATAAGATTTTGTTAAAAAATACTATAATTTTCACTCTTTCGGGGTCAAGTCTATTTCTTTTTCTGTCACATATTAGTTCTGTAACGGTATTACTACAAATGCGTATGTGGCGGGGATGGTGTACTCGTTGTGATGATGTTCTCGAAGTTCTGCATCACATTGCGGTGCCATTTGTAACGACTTGGAGTTGCTGAAAGTAAGTTGTGGAGGAAAAGATGATGATGAACCTTGTTGAAGATCTAGTAGTTCCACGGCTGCTCTGGTATTCGCATAAGCTCTTATTTTCAGGGGTCGTCTCAGATGGGAAGTGATAATTTGGTTATAAATAAAATAAAACTTTTCCAACAATTAGTTATACTTTACAATGCTTTATATACGTTGATCGTATATTAGCTTGTGCAAACTTTTATAACTTTCTACTTTCCAATGCAGGATACTGAAGCACAAATTCTACAGAAATGCAGACACACGCAAAATACGTCTTTACACTTTCACGTCCATTTGCAGAAGAACAAATGTCCAAGTCCAAGTCGAATACTGACAGGCTGTTAACAGCCAGAAGGTTTTTGCTGCGTACCCACCCAGGTTTTGGGTCTGACCGCAGGTTGATAATTTAGATGGTTACAGGATGATGTGGGATTTTTTGTTGAGGAAATTTTTTGAGGTAGCTTTTTGCTCCTCTTTATTTTGTACAGGATGCCAAACCGCTTTTATGTTTACACCCTGGTGTTTTATTTTGCTAAAGTAGGGTAAATTTTGTAGCCTAACAGCTCGTTTGGAGATTTTGAAATTCAGCTTTTACTGCTGATTGGATTAACTCCTTTGTTACCTCGGGTGCCCGCAAGCCATACGGGGTACCCGGTAAAGCCTGAAGCGGCGTCTCGTAGCGTCGTAATCTCCTAGAGACCGAACCAGGGCGCTTCTGTAAGCTGGAATTTGAGCGTAAAGTTTTGTCGACCGGCGCCTAATTTCATCCTCCACGTATGGGAGAAGAGAAACTTCGTGAAGCAACCTCACGGGGAAAGAACAGCCCACAGAATAGATGGATCGGAGTCCTCTATTCTGTGCACGCTGAAGGTATGCTATCCAGCTATCTGCAGCCATGCCCCAGATTTCACAGGCGTTCAACATGAGTGGCATTATCAGCGCTCGAAAGAGGTGTAGCTTTAAGCGGACTGGCATCGAGCGCGAACCCAGCATTGGTTACAGAGAGGCAATAGCCCCCTGTACCCGTGCCGATAGTTCCCTGATGTGTCCGCGGAAAGTTAGGCCTCTATCAAGTTGAACGCCCAGGTACTTGATGGAATTAGATCACTCTATCCTTCGGCCTATAAAGTGGAAGTTGGGGAGAACAAATGCCTTCAAGTCCCTCAGCTTTTATAGGCCTGACGTTGCCATAACAACTATACATCTTTCAACTTTTATACATTACAACGTCAATTTTTTAAAATAAATTTTTCATAACGTAATTTTAACATTTAAATAATAATACTTTTACTACTTTTATTTACAATTAAACTTAAACTAACTACTTAAACAGTTTCAGTCCTGCTGTGCTAAATAGTCTTTCAGAGAAAACTATTGCAGATGGAATACACAAATATTTATCGGCTAATACCTTTTAGTTCTGGAAATTCTGAATTTATTTTCCAGAAATCCAGTGCACTAGCAATATTTAACATTGGAAATGCTTCAGTAAAATTGCGTTGTTTCAAAACAAGATTTTCTGATTTACTGGCCTACTTGAAAGTAGGAATTCTCAATGTTAGGTTGGTAGAATCGCTATTTAGTGTACAGTAGGTCACGTTTTATATCTTAGGAACTGATATTACATTGTTAGTGAAGTAGTAATTACCATATTAAGTACTGTGAAAGTTTAATAACTTTAGAAGTGCTGCTTCTGTTAATTTCAAATTTACTATGCTTCCTTCTCATAATGTACCGTAGTAACGGGTAACATTTCTAAGGAATGCACCAGGTATTTGGAAGTATATATAAAAATTCAATAACAGTGTTTCCTTTCTTCAATTTCCTGTAATAGGTTAACACAGAAAATTAGTTTTCTAATGTATGTATTTATAATTTATTCCGTTGTAAATTCTACAATTTTCGCTTCAAATGCTTTTCTTTTTCATAAATATATAAATTACCTACAGTGAAACTATTTCATTCTTAAATTGTAGTTACGATGTATACTACGTGGACTTGTTCAATAAAGAATGATCATAATTTTTTACGGTTATAAATTTTCGCACTAAAATTCAATCTTAGCTTAATGTGAAACAAACACGCCGTAGTAGTTTCATTGTAACGTGCAATTAAAGTTGATGTTAGAGGAAGATCCGGAGTTTCTTTCAAAAGTAATCACTGCTGATGAAACTTGGCTACATCACTTTGATCCTGAGAGCAAACAGCAAAGCTCAGTGTGGAAATATCCTTCATCACCAACCCCCAAAAAAGCAAAAGTGGCTGCTTCTGCTAGGAAAGTTATGGTTATCTCATTCTTTGATATTCATGGAATGTTTATCAGCATGTTGTACCTACACACACATCGGTAACTGGACAATACTACAGGGATGTCCTGAAAACATTGCAAGTCCATATCAGGCGCAAAAAGCCACATTTCTGTAAAGCAGGCTGGATGCTGCGCCAAGATAATGCGCGGCGGCATATTGCAAATGCTGTTGCTGAATATCTTGCAAAAATCAACGTGAAGTGCACCATTGACCCTCCCTATAGTCCGGATTTAGCTGCATGTGACCTTTTTCTATTCCGTAACTTGAAGAAACGCCTTCGTGGGGGGCATTATCCAGCATTAGAAGCATTGTGAAGGCTGCGGAGGCGATTTTGAAGGATCTCTCAAAAATAGTTTCCAGCATGTGTTTGAAGACTGTCAGAAACGCTGGGACAAGTGCATCACATTCAGGGAGACTATTTTGAGAAGAATTATCAAAATTATGAGGATGAGTAAAGGGTCGTTGTCAAAAAAAAAAAAAAAAAAAAAAAAAAAAAAAAAAAAAAAAATCTTTACTGAACAGCCCTCGTGAAATGAGAAATAATAGTTAACTGTACGTTGTAGGAAACAGTATTCAATTTGAAAGGAAATAAGAAAATAAAAGCGTAATATTGAATAACCATTGCCAAATGACCTTAGCAGCATGTTCTAAATCACATAAGAATGCTTTAAGGCTTAATGTAAAATGGGTTAATCTTAAAACTCAACATTACCCACACTGCCTAGAAATTAAACCAGGCGAAACAAAAGGTTGTGATAAAGGGCTCTGTTATACCTGTAATGCACAGTTCACATCAGTTGGGGCTAACATAAACCGTAAACTTAAAATTCAAACACAGACATCAAACGTAACTAACCAAACACAGAGCGATTCTCCATACATTTTATCAACGTAATCCTTCACCGTCTCACATCAGATTTAGTATGGCCATGTATTTAACTTCCTTCCTGTACAGGATCACAAGCAGAATATCTATAAAATCACAGTAAAGGATTTGCATAACCTCTTTTGTGATATGGACTGTCCTTTGTCGCGTTTACTTAACGGAACAATGTGAGGAGATTGCATTAGTTTGTAATGTTATAGAATGTACTTTGAAACATTGTTAAGGATATCCAGATATTACTAAATATTTTGAAGTGTACAGGACTCGCTATAACCTATTAACACGAGGAAACTATCTGCCTTATATTCTGGAAGGTTCAAGTTCATATCTCGAGTGGAATGAGCCATCTGGATAAGGTTATGATAACAATAAACATATCATTAAATTCAACATGCAATATGACTTAATAGATTAAAGGATACTAAACTAAAACAAACATACCAATCTCTGTAGTATTATTGTTGTAGTTACAGATGGCACAAGCTATTGGAATTTCCCAAAAGTCAACTGTAACATATTACTCCCATTTTTGGTAACTTCTGTTGACATTCTGTTTGTTCAGTTGATACCAATACCAACAACTGCTCGCATGATAAAGGTATGGCTGTAGTTGGTGTTAATTGCAGCTGTTATGTTGGCAGTACAGGCATTATCTCGCAGCACTCATTTGTTGAGTATGAAGCAAATAAATATTGGAAATGGAATAAAACATAATTACTAATCAGAAAGATTAAGTATCAAACTAATTTGGATCCCTGGACAGAGCAGTGTCATTGGAAACTGTAAAGTGGATTTTTCACAAAGATGGCAAGAAATTGAAGTAAATTGGTGGATGTTCAACTCATTTGTCAAGATATGTGTACCAAATTAAAGATGTAAAAATAGAATGGATGAATGAATCTTTGGACAAATTAAACAAATACAGCAGCATGATTTAAAAGAAGTAAAGATCTGGAAGACATTTTTGAGATTTGATTAAGAACAGCCTTTCTATTTCACAAAATGAAAAAAGGAATGATTAATAAGAAAGAAAATGACAAGATAATACAATTATTACACAAAGAAGCTTACATGGACCTATTAAAATGACCAATATTACAAATTATAACCCTAAACTAATTTTTAGAAAAATTACACAACATATTAAAAATGCCAAATCAAAATATAACATATCAAAAAATAAGAAATAAAAGTTACCTAGATAGGGTGAACATGAAAAATTCAATACCATGGCCGGGATGTGAACCACGGAACTCCTGGTTTCCGTCCAGTCGCTTTAACGCATTAAGCTACCATGGCCAACTTGCCGTCCTGACATTAAATTCTCCAATTGACTCACACACACACACACACACACACACACACACACACACACACACACACACACACACACACACACACACACACACACACACACACACACACGGAATTGATTGTTAATTTATGGAAATCAATCATTTCTTATTTTTGATAGATAGAGTCAACATGAAAAGTTCAAAGCCATGGCCGATATTAACTTGAATAATAAAAGAGTTAAATGATGAAGCCTGGGACTTACAATAGTAAGTCGTCACAAACGGTGTATCTAGGATACGAGAGCCCCTAGTGCTTTACCAGGGAAATATACGAGTCAAATGGAGAATTTAATGTCATGATGGCCTGTTGGCCATGGTAGCTTAATGGGTTAGAGCAACTGGACGGAAACCAAGAGATCCGTGGTTCAAGTCCCGACCATGGCATTGAATTTTTCATGTTGACTCTATAAAAACCTTAGCCTATATATGGCTAGTGTGAAGAAATGATTAGTTTCCATCAATTAACTTAAAAAGGTACATAATAAAAAACAATTTTCATTGAAATAACTATTTAAATTTGGCAGACACTAAATGAAAGTAGTTTGAACTTTCGGGAACGTGTATAAATAAAAAAAGGAGAATTGTTGGTTGGTTAGAGGCCATTATGCTCCACAAGTGTGTTTGTTTGGAATTGTTTAGTGCTTACGTAAGTGTTCACACTTTTTAATTTCTGTTTTACAACATTTGCTCAACAATGGTCAATGGTTGTTAAATAAAGATAAAATATTGACACATTTCGTTTTAAATGCAATGCAAGAGACATTTAGTGTTAGAAAGTAAATAACTTTGTAAGGTTGGCAGTACATTAGATTGGTGTAAAGTCAACTGCTATCTACCAACTGTTTCTCCTATATTATTACACCAAGCATTCCTAGGGTTCAATTTACGACATAAAAGTGCGCTATCAGATATCACATCATTCAGAACGTAAAGAAATAGCACCTTTAACAAAACTGGATAGTCCGTACACCACTTTGCAGCTGTTATTGGATTCAAGAATGTAGAAATGGTTTATACAAAAGAGGTTAGTAATAAATAAGAATAAATCTGTAGCCATTTCCTTTAGCCATATTCAGAATACTAATGTATATAAGCCAAAAATAAAATTAGATAATGAATTGGTGCACTACTAAATTCTTGGTTGTATGGATTGACGAGCACCTGAAATGGAACACGCATGTTGAAAAACTGGCATCTAAGCTAAGCCAGCTTTGTTTTATGTTCAGAACCATAAGAAATATTGCAAATTTGAACACTTTGAGGAATCTATACTTTGCTCATTTCAATAGCTTACTAATATTTGGAGTGATTTTTTGGGGTAACTGTGATAAAGAAAATATAATCTTTAAAATTCAAAAACGAGTAATCAGAACAATAATGGGAAAGAAACAAAGGGATTCTTGTATCAATTTATTCAAAGCAGTCCATATATTACCACTTCCTTGTCTATATATACTAGAAGTCGCGATGTTTGTTAGAAAACACTTGGTTTATTTTCATACAAACTCTGAAAAAACACGATTATCTCACTAGAAATAGGCATAAACTGAGCATGGTTACACATAATAAATACATCACTATTCAGCAAAAGCGTAAGACACTCTGGAATTACCTTATATAACAAGTTATCCGATAATATTAAATTGCATTTAAGCACAAGGTGAAACATCTGCTATTGCAACATTGTTTTTACTCAGTTCATGAGTTTTTAAATAGTTTTCCATGAACCCCTTCTGGGTGTGTAATTTATTGTACTAGGTTGACAATATCTGCACTTCCTTTGTGAAAAAGTTAATGTTAGAACATTATTTTTACAGTATAGGTGACTTTTTTTAATGTCAACTACAGATAAATTGTTATATTGTACATACAGTTTCTGAATTTTTCATTTCTAAACTTGTGTTGTGTAAATGTTTACTGTATAATTTTTAGCTATAAGTACTTGACGTGTCCTATATCATGCACTATGATCAAAAGGATGAATAAATAAACTTTAGTTCCTCAAACTTTGAACATTTTCCATACATGAATTGCTTCTTTCCCACAGCACACACACACAGATTTCGTGGTTGTACTGTTCTACATTTTTTTGGCTCATTTGAGCATCATTTCACCCATTTCTTTTATCGTCCGATATCACTTAACGTGGAGGACGTAAATAAAAAAAAAAATGTGAATCCCCCGTCTTACCTTAATCCACTTCTCCGCTGTTGTAGATGTATTTGGCAGCACTGGTTAAGTAACTATCATAACAAGGAGGGCCATGGATGTAAGAAAGTCTGTATTTTCTTATTATACAAGTTTCTGAAGCAATTTCAAGGCACATTCGTTATAAATTCATCATAACCGAAATTAAAAAATAACAAAATGCCAGAAATTGAGTAATTACATACCTCCTTTCCCTAAAAGAAGCTCGATTCTCACTTAGATTGAAGAAACACTGTCATGTTACACCGTCAACTGTCTTAGGTAATTAACTTCTTCGTTGCAACAAAACAATACACTATCATCACTTAGGCAGCATATTTTTTAAAACAAAACCGGGTCACCAGCCATTCCGAATAACCCACGCTACCTTGCTCCCACAGTTAACAATGTTTTTTTCTTTCGTCCTATACCTATAATCATTGCTTTCAGTGGGATGGTGAGCCCTCATTATTTTTCCAATGAGATATCGTCTAAATGAGATATAGAGGATGGAGTCATCGCCGTGATTACCTTCTACATTTACAGTCATCGATATTTTCTTATAGGGACACAAGAAATTTGAGTCTTTGAAATCGAAGCCAGACGGGCTAAGGAGTAGAATTGTTTAGACTTATGCAACTGTTACCCCAGGATGTTATGCACTGTAGCAGTTATTGTTTCGTTGTACTATTGTCACTGATAGCATTTTTTTTTGTGTTGCAGCCGCGACAAGCCAATGCCGGGTGCGTGCGAAAGAAAGAGACAGAGAGCTACGCGCGGGCAGAAAACAAAGAGACAGATAGTGAGGGCGCGAGTGCTGAACGCTTGCCGAGAGAGAAAGAGACATTTACGCAGAGGATCTACCCAAAAGCCTCCTTCTACCCAGGAGCGATGGATAACTCCGGGGGTCTTTCCATGAGGCAATACCTGATTTCTTAAAAAGCCCCCCCCCCCCATCGACAACAACGTCAAGACGGGATGGAAGTGGATACGCCACTTACGCGCGTCAACCCCGCAGGGAAGACTACCGAAAACCTCGGTGGGGCCGCCGGGTGATCTAGCACACCTTCTACTAGCTATGCAGGCTAGTACCCGGAACTTATGAGGCAACCCTCTACCCCTTCCGGGCGGCCGTAGCACTGGTGATCTAGCACAACTTCTACTAGCTCTGCAGGCTAGTACCCGGGACTTATGAGGCAACCCTCTACCCCCTCCGGGCGGCCATAGCCTGGTGATCTAGCACAACTTCTACTAGCTCTGCAGGCTAGTACCCGGGACTTATGAGGCAACCCTCTACCCCTTCCGGGCGGCCGTAGCACTGGTGATCTAGCAAAACTTCTACTAGCTCTGCAGGCTAGTACCCGGGACTTATGAGGCAACCCTCTACCCCCTCCGGGCGGCCATAGCCTGGTGATCTAGCACACCTTCTACTAGCTCTAAAGGCGAGTACCCGGGACTTATGAGGCAACCCTCTACCCCCTCCGGGCGGCCATAGCCTGGTGATCTAGCACACCTTCTACTAGCTCTGCAGGCTAGTATGCGGGACTTATGAGGCAACCCTCTACCCCCTCCGGGCGGCCAAAGCCTGGTGATCTAGCACACCTTCTACTAGCTCTACAGGCGAGTACCCGGGACTTATGAGGCAACCCTCTACCCCCTCCGGGCGGCCATAGCCTGGTGATCTAGCACACCTTCTACTAGCTCTAAAGGCGAGTACCCGGGACTTATGAGGCAACACTCTACCACCTCCGGGCGGCCATAGCCTGGTGATCTAGCACACCTTCTACTAGCTCTACAGGCGAGTACCCGGGACTTATGAGGCAACCCTCTACCCCTTCCGGGCGGCCTAGGCCTGGTCAGAGGTATTCGATCTCCCGCGGTTTACGGGAACACAATGCCCCCTCGAGTCCAACCCAATCCGAACAAATCCTCTACGGAAGGGGCTCGGCAGTTCGAAGAAAAAGAGACAGAGATAGTCTGAAATTTCCCGCTGTATCGTATTGTTACCGAGCGATCCACCGAGTTCTAGAACAATGAGTGGAGGTATAAATAAGCGGCAAGGTATGAGAACAGTCAGTTGCTAGTTGAGAACTAATAATTTTGTGCAGCTGTATAGTGATTTGAAATGTACCGCAAGTGATTTCTTTCCTTTGTTTATATGTGGTGAAGCAACGAGAGACTGTATCTGTGTATGACACGTCATTTTTAGAGCCTGTAAGGGGAGTACAGTGCATCTTTCTAGTGAAATAAAGAACATTTTAAATTTGTGCGCACTAGACTTTTAATTTTACGAACCTACAAAGCCACAATATATAACTCCTGGTTTCAGATGGTGTACTCCCTCATTATTTTGTCTCAGAAACAGGGCATCTAAATTAGGTATACAAGCTGGATTGGTCGTCGTGATCATACCCTTGCCTCTTGCATCTCTAATTTAACACTCTTTGCTTTCTTTTCTTATAGAGCTTCTATTAAATTTTAGTCTTGGAAGTTGAAAGTCCAGACGATCTAAGGAAAAGATTAGCCGAGGTTTGGCAACTGTGAGTTCAAAAGCGCCGAAGCGAGTTCCTACAAATAAAAACGTCATCTGGGACGACATTTCAATACCTTTATGAATAAAAAAGAAAATTTCTGTAAATTTACATCCTCCAACGTTAAGTCATATCCGACGATGAATTGGGTGAAGTAATGCTCCAGTGAGCTCAGAGTCCATAGAGATTGGAGTTACTCTACATCCAACTTACAGAATGGAGTAAAACCTGCAACATTAAGTCATATTGGACGATAAATTTCTTGGCAAATATTCCTAACACTTTTTGAACTGCACCATGTTCTTTGTCATAAATTGCAGATGACCTTTGTGGCACAAACTAAGATTAGCAATTCGAACTCGTTCTCAAATTTCTTTAGATATAAAACTTCCATCGCCTGAATCACTCATTTTGACATAACAGTTTACCATTTTTTTTGCCTCACCATAGTTACGATTCTTCGCTATTCAAGCCTCCAATATCTTACACCTAGTAGAAACGTCGATTCTAAATCTGATATAAAACAATTTTTAATATTTTTATAATATTTTTATAATCTTAGGTAACGGATAAAATTACGTATGGAGCTAGATAAGCGTGACGTTTGTCATGCTGGGTGCTAACGTCCCGGATGTTACATTTTTTCACTCTCTAGTAAACAACTTAGCTTGCAAGTCCCTTAAATAACTATTATCCACACTAATCATTAATAAGGATTAGTATTTGTTTAATTAAATTATAATAAAACAGCAAAATTATTTGTAATTTTATTTGCTTGAATTTAGGGTTATTATTTAGAACAAGGCCTGCTGGTAATACCTAATATGAGAGAATCGATGTTGGCTAGTCGTTCTAATTGTTAGTATAACAACTTCGGCAATTTATTCTGTGATTCGTTCATAACAATTAAGAAAAACAATGTTTAATAAAGTTTTATTGAAAGAAGAGAGGTTATATACAGCGTGTCCCACCTAACTCTGAGACCTCAGGTATCTCCGAAATGAAGCAAATTAGGAAAATTCTAACTGGCCAGGACTGTACCTATGTCGGGTCTCACATAATAAGAAGGTATGTACAATCCATAAAGGTAAACAAATAACACTTCCAATGCCAAGTTGCGTTTTTTTAAATGGAACATGTATGTTTATTCTAGCAAAATGATAACTAGAGCTACAGTTAGTGATAACACACTTGGTTCCGCTTTTACTAGTGGTCTATAGCCCTCAGAAACTTCATTGTTGTGCATTACATCCGGCAATGAAAATGCAATCACAAATCACCAGTAGCGTCTTGCCCGATGGAACCCCGCCACTTCAACAGATGTTCGAAGTGCCCTTCGTTTGCGTCAATACACTTTTGGAATCCGGTAATACGAGAGTGTTGCACGGATTGCAGTGTTTGTACAAATATTACCACACACGCCACTGTAATAGATGTTGCATATCCTCTATGTCGTTGGCTGTTCTTGATGCACCCTATGTTTCACTGTGCACCAGAGATAGAAGTCTAATGGCGTCGTGTGGGGACCGAGCTGACAATCACAAAGGACTTCCCCGTCCTATCCATCTATTTAGAAACTTTGCACCCACAACATCTCTGAAAACTTTTGCATAATGTGCGGGACATCCATCATGCTGGAACCACTTGATGTACGCGTCTCCAATTCTACATGCTCCATGATGAAGGGCACAGTGTGTTGCAGAAATAATGCATA
The DNA here is from genome assembly GCA_030765055.1 of Mantis religiosa. NCBI lineage: Eukaryota > Metazoa > Arthropoda > Insecta > Mantodea > Mantidae > Mantis > Mantis religiosa. Next base: position 20,045,751 of record CM060951.1, on the reverse strand, counting down.
TTTCAGAACGTATGAGGTTTAGAAACCCGAAACCAAGTGTATTATCACTAACTGTAGTTCTAGCTATCATTTTGCTAGAACAAACATACATGCTCCATTTAAAAAAACTCAACTTGGTGTTAGAAGTGTTACTTGTTCACCTTTATGCATCGTGAATACTTTCTCATTGTGTGAGCCCCTGACATATGTACATTCCTGGCCAATTGGAGTTTTCATTTTTTTGTTTTATTTGGGATATATTTGAGGTCGAAGTGTTAGGTGGAACACCCTGTATACCAATTAAAAATGTTTTATCGAATTCTTACCAAACAAAGCTAAATCTATATACGTCAATTTATGTTATTCATGCAATGGTTAAAGCGAAATTGTATCCATTCTCAATAAAAGTGTTACTTTAGTTGGTTAATATATCATAACATTGCAGATAAGTCTTGGATAAAAGTATTGAATAAAGGAGCACCAGAAGGAGATAATGTCGTACTTAGATGACCCCTATAGCAATTAGTTTGTCTGTGTTAATTACAAGATGACAGGTAAGACCAAGTAAGTCCTCGTTTGTTTTTGTGTGTATGCCATATCTCATATAAATGCTACCTATTAAAAAAACAAATTACAAGTAACTTGCAGAACTACCTCATTAGCTATCATCAACGACCTCCCACAAACAGACATTTTTCACTGGAAAAACCACATTCTTTTCATTTCTGCTTTACCACATTACTAGACTGCTTCCAGTTCCTTCAATGTTGACAGGCAAGCGTGTCTAATTCGTACTTTTTATATCCTTGAGTCTAAATAGTATATTTGATACGTTTTACAAACAATTTACGGAATATGGGTTAAACGTATTTTTATAGCAACCATCACGTCCTCTAACGTTCACTAGGACAATGAATGAAATTATGTTCAAATGAGTACAGGATACATAGAGCTTAGAGTTGCCAGGCATTCATGTTTCAAGACAAGGGCAAACCTCCAACGTTAAGTCATATCGGAAGATGAATGAAATGATGTTCAAATGAGTACAGGGTACATAGAGCTTAGATTTACCAGACATTCATGTTTCAAGACAAGGGTAAACCTCCAACATTTAGTCATATCGGACGATGAATGAAATGATGTTCAAATGAGTACAGGGTACATAGAGCTTAGATTTACCAGACATTCATGTTTCAAGACAAGGGTAAACCTCCAACATTAAGTCATATCGGACGATGAATGAAATGATGTTCTAATGAGTACAGGGTACATAGAGCTTAGATTTGACCGCCTCGGTAGCGTAGATGGTAGCATGTCTGCCTCACGTTCAAGAGGTCCCGAGTTCGAATCTCGGTCAGGGTGAGTTACCTGGATAAGGTGTTTCTGGGTTTTTCCCTTATCGTTGAAGACGAATGTCGGGTAACTCTAAGCTCCATGGAACCTGGACTCATTTGAGCATCATTCCATCCAATACATTCATCGTCCGATATGACAACGTTGGAGAACGTAAATCACAGAAAAAAATGGGGCTTAGAGGTCCCAGGCATTCATCTTTCAGGATAAGAGAAAACCTCCAACGTTAAGTCATATCGCCCGATGAATGAAATGTTGTTCAAATGAGTACAGGGTACAGAGAGCTTAGAGTTACCAGACATTTATCTTTCAGGATAAGAGAAAACCTCCAACGTTAAGTCATATCGCCCGATGGATGAAATGATGTTCAAATGACTACAGGGTACATAGAGGTTAGAGTTACCAGATATTTATCTTTCAGGATTAGAGAAAACCTCAAAGTTAAGTCATATCGCCCGATGAATGAAATGATGTTCAAATGAGTACGGGGTACATAGAGCTTAGAGTTACCAGACATTCATCTTTCAGGATAAGTGAAAACCTCCAACGTTAAGTCATATCGCCCGATGAATGAAATGATGTTCAAATGACTACAGGGTACATAGAGGTTAGAGTTACCAGATATTTATCTTTCAGGATTAGAGAAAACCTCAAAGTTAAGTCATATCGCCCGATGAATGAAATGATGTTCAAATGAGTACGGGGTACATAGAGCTTAGAGTTACCAGACATTCATCTTTCAGGATAAGTGAAAACCTCCAACGTTAAGTCATATCGGACGATGAATGACATGATGTTCAAATGAGTTCAGGGTACATAGAGCTTAGATTTACCACACATTTATCTTTCAGAATAAGAGAAAACCTCCAACGTTAAGTCATATCGAACGATAAATGAAATGATGTTCAAATAAGTACAGGGTACATACAGCTTAGATTTACCAGACATTTATCTTTCAGAATAAGAGAAAACCTCCAACGTTAAGTCATATCGGACGATGAATGAAATGATGTTCAAATAAGTACAGGGTACATAGAGCTTAGATTTACCAGACATTTATCTTTCAGAATAAGAGAAAACCTCCAACGTTAAGTCATATCGGACGATGAATGAAGTGATGTTCAAATAAGTACAGGGTACATAGAGCTTAGATTTACCAGACATTTTTCTTTCAGAATAAGAGAAAACCTCCAACGTTAAGTCATATCGGACGATGAATGAAATGATGTTCAAATGAGTACAGGGTACATAGAGCTTAGATTTACCAGACATTTATCTTTCAGAATAAGAGAAAACCTCCAACGTTAAGTCATATCGGACGATGAATGAAATGATGTTCAAATAAGTACAGGGTACATAGAGCTTAGATTTACCAGACATTTATCTTTCTGAATAAGAGAAAACCTGCTACGTTAAATCATATCGGACGATGAATGAAATGATGTTCAAATGAGTACAGGGTACATAGAGCTGAGATTTACCAGACATTTATCTTTCAGAATAAGAGAAAACCTCCAACGTTAAGTCATATTGGACGGTGAATGAAATGATGTTCAAATAAGTACAGGGTACATAGAGCTTAGAGTTACCAGACATTTATCTTTCAGGATAAGAGAAAACCTCCAACGTTAAGTCATATCGGACGATGAATGAAATGATGTTCAAATGAGTGCAGGCTACATAGAGCTTAGATTTACCAGACATTTATCTTTCAGGATAAGGGAAAACTTCCAACGTTAAGTCATATCGGACTATGAATGAAATGATGTTCAAATGAGTACAGGCTGCATAGAGCTTAGAGTTACTAGACATTCATCTTTGAGGGTAAGAGAAAACCTCCTACGTTAAGTCATATCGGACGATGAATGAAATGATATTCAAATGAGTACAGGGTACATAGAGCTTAGAGCGACCAGACATTCATCATTCAGAATAAGGAAACCCCAGAAAGAGCCGTATTAACGTAGCTGAACCTGACCAAGTTTCGAGCTTGGGACCTCTTGAACTTGCGGCGGCCGCGCTGTCATCTCTCTACGGAGGTGGGCACGTTTGAGAATATTTTAAAATAAAACAAGATTTATAAATTTTTTTGTATTAAGACCTTGTCTATAATTTACAGTTTACCAACTCTACAATAGTCACTCATATGATATTTTTTATTGGTCATTATATGTTAGGCATATCGTAATTAAGTATTTTGAGAATGTTAGAATATTCGAAAATGTTTCTATATAAAGCGCAGTTTGCGGTTGGGAAATTTGTTTTGAAAAACCTTGAAAATGTGTATTTGATATCTGTGGAAGGTGTTTAGCCTATTATCTGGTTTATATTTAACCATTTGTTTTTCAGTTATATTTTTCCCTTACCTATACGAGGGTGGTCTGAAAAGTTTCCGACCTCAACATGAAGATGGCAGCACTTTAAATAAAAGCTAATGAAGTTCGTTAATTAAGCTGTCGACACCAAAATTTCAGCCATTTTGGACGCTAAGTTGTTATGTAACAATCTTTTGAATGAGTTTTTGCGAGGGTTTTTATGAAACTGGACAAAATAGAGTATCGAGCTGTCATTAAAGATTTGTTTTTGAGAGGCAATACGTCTACTCAAATCAAAGATAAGTGGGATTCTGTGTAAGCGAACTCTGCACTATCATTTACCATAGTGAAATTTTGGGCACCTGAGTTTCAATGTAGTCGTAAGAGCTTGAGAGAGATGAACATTCGGGACGTCCAAAAACTTCAACTACCGACGAAAACATCGCTAAAGTTCACCAAATGGTGCCAGACGACCACCGAATTAAAGTGAGAGATACAGCAGAGGCTACGAACATGTCAAAAGAACGTGTTTGTCACGCATGAGAAAGCAGTCCGCTCGTTGGGTACCGCGTTTGCTCACGTTAGACCAAAAGCGTGTTCGAAAGAACATTTCCAACGCTCTGTTGACGCAGTTTAGGCGCAAAAGATCTGAGATTTGGCACCGATTAGTTACTGTAGATGAAACTTGGATACACCATTATACGCCCGAAACAAAAATACAGTCCTAACAGTGGATTGTAAAGGAGGAACCGGCTCCAAAAGCAAAAAATGTTTTTTCGGCTGGAAAACTGATGGCGACAGTTTTTGGGATAGTCATTCTGTTATTTTTATCAATTATCTTCTAAAAGGAAAAAGTCATTACAGGAGCATACTAAGCATCATTACTTGACAAATTGGAGGCAGAACTGGCGTAAAAACTGCCACTTTTGAAGAAAAAGAAAATCCTGTTTCACCAAGACAACGCACCATCTCACACCTCAGCGGTCGCAATGGCGAAAATCCACGAATTACGGTTTGAACTGCTTGACTCACCAGATCTAGCCCCAGGCGACTTCTTTTTGTTCCCTCATCTGAAAATTGCGCTCGGAGGACAGAGATTTTCGTCAAATAAAGAGACAATCACCTTCGTGAACAATTATTTTGTAGAGAAAAACGCCGAGTACTATTTAGACGGGTTACAGAAATGGGAGCATCGCTGGGAGCAGTGTGTAAAGTTACAAGGAGACTACGTTTAAAAACGCCGAGTACTATTTGGACGGAATACAGAGATGGGAGCATCACTGGGAGAAGCGTGTAGAATTACAAGGAGACTATGTTGAAAAACGTCGAGTACTATTTAGACGGGTTACGGAGATGGGAACATCGCTGGGAGAAGTGTGTAGAGTTACAAGGAGACTATGTTGAAAAACGCCGAGTACTATTTGGACGGGTTACAGAGCTATGAGCATCGCTGGGAGAAGTGTGTAGGGCTACAAGGAGACTATGTTGAAAAACGTCGAGTTCTATTTGGACGGGTTACAGAGATGGGCGCATCGCTAGGAGAAGTGTGTAGGGTTACAAGGAGACTTGTTGAAAAACGTCGAGTACTATTTGGACGGGTTACAGAGATGGGAGCATCGCTAGGAGAAGTGTGTAGAGTTACAAGGAGACTATTTTGCAAAACGCCTAGTACTATTTGGACGGGTTACAGAGATGGGAGCATCGCTGGGAGAAGTGTGTAGAGTTACAAGGAGACTAGGTTGAAAAACGCCAAGTACTATTTGGACGGGTTACAGAGATGAGAACATCGCTAGGAGAAGTGTGTAGAGTTACAAGGAGACTATGTTGAAAAACACCGAGTACTATTTGGACGGGTTACAGCGATGGGAGCATCGCTGGGAGAAGTGTGTAGAGTTACAAGGAGACTATGTTGAAAAACGCCGAGTACTATTTGGACGGGTTACAGAGATGGGAGCATCGCTGGGAGAAGTGTGTAGAGTTACAAGGAGACTATGTTGAAAAACGCCGAGTACTATTTGGACGGGTTACAGAGATGAGAACATCGCTAGGAGAAGTGTGTAGAGGAGACTGTTGAAAAACACCGAGTACTATTTGGACAGGTTATAGAGATGGGAGCATCGCTGGGAGAAGTGTGTAGAGTTACAAGGAGACTATGTTGAAAAACGCCGAGTACTATTTGGACGGGTTACAGCGATGGGAGCATCGCTGGGAGAAGTGTGTAGGGTTACAAGGAGACTATGTTGAAAAACGCCGAGTACTATTTGGACGGGTTACAGAGATGGGAGCATCGCTGGGAGAAGTGTGTAGAGCTACAAGGAGACTATGTTGAAAAACGCCGAGTACTATTTGGACGGGTTACAGAGATGAGAACATCGCTAAGAGAAGTGTGTAGAGTTACAAGGAGACTATGTTGAAAGACGCCGATTACTATTTGGACGGGTTACAGAGATGAGAACATCGCTAAGAGAAGTGTGTAGAGTTACAAGGAGACTATGTTGAAAGACGCCGATTACTATTTGGACGGGTTACAGAGATGAGAACATCGCAAAGAGAAGTGTGTAGAGTTACAAGGAGACTATGTTGAAAAACGCCGAGTACTATTTGGACGGGTTACAGAGATGGGAGCATCGCTGGGAGAAGTGTGTAGAGTTACAAGGAGACTATGTTGAAAAACGCCGAGTACTATTTGGACGTGTTATAGAGATGGGAGCATCGCTGGGAGAAGTCTGTAGAGTTACAAGGAGACTATGTTGAAAAACGCCGAGTACTATTTGGACGTGTTATAGAGATGAGAACATCGCTGGGAGAAGTGTGTAGAGTTACAAGGAGACTATGTTGAAAAACGCCGAGTACTATTTGGACGGGTTACAGAGATGGGTGCATCGCTAGGAGAAGTGTGTAGGGTTACAAGGAGACTTGTTGAAAAACGTCGAGTACTATTTGGACGGGTTACAGAGATGGGAGCATCGCTAGGAGAAGTGTGTAGAGTTACAAGGAGACTATGTTGAAAAACGCCGAGTACTATTTGGACGGGTTACAGAGATGGGAGCATCGCTGGGAGAAGTGTGTAGAGTTACAAGGGGACTAGGTTGAAAAACACCAAGTACTATTTGGACGGGTTACAGAGATGAGAACATCGCTAGGAGAAGTGTGTAGAGTTACAAGGAGACTATGTTGAAAAACACCGAGTACTATTTGGACGGGTTACAGCGATGGGAGCATCGCTGGGAGAAGTGTGTAGAGTTACAAGGAGACTATGTTGAAAAACGCCGAGTACTATTTGGACGGGTTACAGAGATGGGAGCATCGCTGGGAGAAGTGTGTAGAGTTACAAGGGGACTATGTTGAAAAACGCCGAGTACTATTTGGACGGGTTACAGAGATGAGAACATCGCTAGGAGAAGTGTGTAGAGGAGACTGTTGAAAAACACCGAGTACTATTTGGACAGGTTATAGAGATGGGAGCATCGCTGGGAGAAGTGTGTAGAGTTACAAGGAGACTATGTTGAAAAACGCCGAGTACTATTTGGACGGGTTACAGCGATGGGAGCATCGCTGGGAGAAGTGTGTAGGGTTACAAGGAGACTATGTTGAAAAACGCCGAGTACTATTTGGACGGGTTACAGAAATGGGAGCATCGCTGGGAGAAGTGTGTAGAGCTACAAGGAGACTATGTTGAAAAACGCCGAGTACTATTTGGACGGGTTACAGAGATGAGAACATCGCTAAGAGAAGTTTGTAGAGTTACAAGGAGACTATGTTGAAAGACGCCGATTACTATTTGGACGGGTTACAGAGATGAGAACATCGCTAAGAGAAGTGTGTAGAGTTACAAGGAGACTATGTTGAAAGACGCCGATTACTATTTGGACGGGTTACAGAGATGAGAACATCGCAAAGAGAAGTGTGTAGAGTTACAAGGAGATTATGTTGAAAAACGCCGAGTACTATTTGGACGGGTTACAGAGATGGGAGCATCGCTGGGAGAAGTGTGTAGAGTTACAAGGAGACTATGTTGAAAAACGCCGAGTACTATTTGGACGTGTTATAGAGATGGGAGCATCGCTGGGAGAAGTCTGTAGAGTTACAAGGAGAATATGTTGAAAAACGCCGAGTACTATTTGGACGTGTTATAGAGATGAGAACATCGCTGGGAGAAGTGTGTAGAGTTACAAGGAGACTATGTTGAAAAACACCGAGTACTATTTGGACGGGTTACAGAGATGGGTGCATCGCTAGGAGAAGTGTGTAGGGTTACAAGGAGACTTGTTGAAAAACGTCGAGTACTATTTGGACGGGTTACAGAGATGGGAGCATCGCTAGGAGAAGTGTGTAGAGTTACAAGGAGACTATTTTGAAAAACGCATAGTACTATTTGGACGGGTTACAGAGATGGGAGCATCGCTGGGAGAAGTGTGTAGAGTTACAAGGAGACTAGGTTGAAAAACACCAAGTACTATTTGGACGGACTACAGAGATGAGAACATCGCTAGGAGAAGTGTGTAGAGTTACAAGGAGACTATGTTGAAAAACACCGAGTACTATTTGGACGGGTTACAGCGATGGGAGCATCGCTGGGAGAAGTGTGTAGAGTTACAAGGAGACTATGTTGAAAAACGCCGAGTACTATTTGGACGGGTTACAGCGATGGGAGCATCGCTGGGAGAAGTGTGTAGGGTTACAAGGAGACTATGTTGAAAAACGCCGAGTACTATTTGGACGGGTTACAGAGATGAGAACATCGCTAGGAGAAGTGTGTAGAGGAGACTGTTGAAAAACACCGAGTACTATTTGGACAGGTTATAGAGATGGGAGCATCGCTGGGAGAAGTGTGTAGAGTTACAAGGAGACTATGTTGAAAAACGCCGAGTACTATTTGGACGGGTTACAGCGATGGGAGCATCGCTGGGAGAAGTGTGTAGGGTTACAAGGAGACTATGTTGAAAAACGCCGAGTACTATTTGGACGGGTTACAGAGATGGGAGCATCGCTGGGAGAAGTGTGTAGAGCTACAAGGAGACTATGTTGAAAAACGCCGAGTACTATTTGGACGGGTTACAGAGATGAGAACATCGCTAAGAGAAGTGTGTAGAGTTACAAGGAGACTATGTTGAAAGACGCCGATTACTATTTGGACGGGTTACAGAGATGAGAACATCGCTAAGAGAAGTGTGTAGAGTTACAAGGAGACTATGTTGAAAGACGCCGATTACTATTTGGACGGGTTACAGAGATGAGAACATCGCAAAGAGAAGTGTGTAGAGTTACAAGGAGATTATGTTGAAAAACGCCGAGTACTATTTGGACGGGTTACAGAGATGGGAGCATCGCTGGGAGAAGTGTGTAGAGTTACAAGGAGACTATGTTGAAAAACGCCGAGTACTATTTGGACGTGTTATAGAGATGGGAGCATCGCTGGGAGAAGTCTGTAGAGTTACAAGGAGAATATGTTGAAAAACGCCGAGTACTATTTGGACGTGTTATAGAGATGAGAACATCGCTGGGAGAAGTGTGTAGAGTTACAAGGAGACTATGTTGAAAAACACCGAGTACTATTTGGACGGGTTACAGAGATGGGTGCATCGCTAGGAGAAGTGTGTAGGGTTACAAGGAGACTTGTTGAAAAACGTCGAGTACTATTTGGACGGGTTACAGAGATGGGAGCATCGCTAGGAGAAGTGTGTAGAGTTACAAGGAGACTATTTTGAAAAACGCATAGTACTATTTGGACGGGTTACAGAGATGGGAGCATCGCTGGGAGAAGTGTGTAGAGTTACAAGGAGACTAGGTTGAAAAACACCAAGTACTATTTGGACGGGTTACAGAGATGAGAACATCGCTAGGAGAAGTGTGTAGAGTTACAAGGAGACTATGTTGAAAAACACCGAGTACTATTTGGACGGGTTACAGCGATGGGAGCATCGCTGGGAGAAGTGTGTAGAGTTACAAGGAGACTATGTTGAAAAACGCCGAGTACTATTTGGACGGGTTACAGAGATGGGAGCATCGCTGGGAGAAGTGTGTAGAGTTACAAGGGGACTATGTTGAAAAACGCCGAGTACTATTTGGACGGGTTACAGAGATGAGAACATCGCTAGGAGAAGTGTGTAGAGGAGACTGTTGAAAAACACCGAGTACTATTTGGACAGGTTATATAGATGGGAGCATCGCTGGGAGAAGTGTGTAGAGTTACAAGGAGACTATGTTGAAAAACGCCGAGTACTATTTGGACGGGTTACAGCGATGGGAGCATCGCTGGGAGAAGTGTGTAGGGTTACAAGGAGACTATGTTGAAAAACGCCGAGTACTATTTGGACGGGTTACAGAGATGGGAGCATCGCTGGGAGAAGTATGTAGAGCTACAAGGAGACTATGTTGAAAAACGCCGAGTACTATTTGGGCGGGTTACAGAGATGAGAACATCGCTAAGAGAAGTGTGTAGAGTTACAAGGAGACTATGTTGAAAGACGCCGATTACTATTTGGACGGGTTACAGAGATGAGAACATCGCTAAGAGAAGTGTGTAGAGTTACAAGGAGACTATGTTGAAAGACGCCGATTACTATTTGGACGGGTTACAGAGATGAGAACATCGCTGGGAGAAGTGTGTAGAGTTACAAGGAGACTATGTTGAAAAACGCCGAGTACTATTTGGACGGGTTACAGAGATGGGAGCATCGCTGGGAGAAGTGTGTAGAGTTACAAGGAGACTATGTTGAAAAACGCCGAGTACTATTTGGACGTGTTATAGAGATGGGAGCATCGCTGGGAGAAGTGTGTAGAGTTACAAGGAGACTATGTTGAAAAACGCCGAGTACTATTTGGACGTGTTATAGAGATGAGAACATCGCTGGGAGAAGTGTGTAGAGTTACAAGGAGACTATGTTGAAAAACGCCGAGTACTATTTGGACGGGTTACAGAGATGGGAGCATCTCTGGGAGAAGTGTGTAGAGGTACAAGGAGACTATGTTGAAAAACACGGAGTACTATTTGGACGGGCTACAGAGATGGGAGCATCGCTGGGAGAGGTGTGTAGAGTTACCAGGAGACTATGTTGAATAACGCCGAGTACTATTTGAACGGGTTACAGAGATGGGAGCATCGCTGGGAGAGGTGTGTAGAGTTACAAGGAGACTATGTTGAAAAACGCCGAGTACTATTTGAACGGGTTACAGAGATGGGAGCATCGCTGGGAGAGGTGTGTAGAGTTACAAGGAGACTATGTTGAAAAACGCCGAGTACTATTTGAACTGGTTACAGAGATGTGAGCATCGCTGGGAGAGGTGTGTAGAGTTACAAGTAGACTATGTCGAAAAATAAAAAGAAAGGTTGTGAAAATATGTCTTGTACTTTTATTAAGTCGGAAACTTTTCAGACCACCTAAGTAGGTAGTATCTTTTTCTAAAACTGCTTCTTTTGGTTTAAGTGCTCTCAAAACAAGTATTTTCAAGAAATATCGTTGTATGGAATTTTCGGGTGGAATTCAATGGTATTTCTATGTGATTTAAGCACATAGAGAACGTAAACGTGTGAGGAATATGAGAATAATGCAACTATAGCCTCAAATGCGCATCTATAACCTCCACTCAAGGCTATTTAAATCGTCCCATTTACACTAAAACGGTCCTAGAGCATCAGATTTTATAAGTTGAGCGTTTTGACCCAGTAACAAAGCACAGTTAGAGCAAGTTTTGGTATCCCTGCTGAAGGTGCTCTTAATGTTGAGGGACGCGGTGTAATGGACTGGCTGCTGCAGACTCCCTCTTGAAGATGGCGTTATCGCCAAGACGGCTGTTTTGACCAGAAAAAGAGCTCTAATGCCACCTCTCACACAGTACCACTTAGTGGTTATCTGTTCAAGCTACAGATCTGTCTGGGAAGAAACACATCCGCCCTGTATCACCAAGCTCGGACAAAGAAAACCTCTTCTTTGTCCTATCACATCTTAGTCTTGCAAATGTAAAATACATTTAGAGGAAAATCCCGCTTAATTGTATGAGCTGGAAGAATTTACTTTTATCCACTGTTTATTTGTAAATTTGTACTTCAGTAACAGAAATTAACCTAGTGAAGTAACGCTTTAATATGCAGGATGGATAAAAGTTTTTAACCACCGTGTGAACAAAATACAGTCACTAGATTTGCTTGGTAACAAATCTGACAAAACACTCTTGGGTTTTTTTTTTTTTTTTAATTTGTTGAAAACTTGTTATACGTGTAAAAAGTATTTTTAGTTTAGATAACAAAGATAAAATTATTTAAAAGAATAGTAAACTGTGTTGAGGTTGCAGTCCAGTGACTGTCCACATTTAAACTGTATAGAGGTCTTTTCAAATTAGTAGATCTGTGTGTCGCTTCCACTTCAGTCTTCTCCGTGCTCGTTCTTGTGGCATATGCTGAGGAATCTGTCTCAGAATTTCATTTTTGTGTTGACCAAAGGAAGTGTAGAGGCGTGTGTAGCAGGACTGAAGACTATCTTCTATTGTTGGAGTAAGCAGATCTTTGTGTAATGTACCAAGTTGCATTCGCTATTAGACGCAGAACCTGATTGTGTAAAGTCTGTATTCCGTTGATTTGCGTTTTGGATGCTGAACTACAAATTTAATAACCATATATCCAAATATGTCTGATTAGCGAGAAGTAGAAAAGTCTTTTTGAAGATAAGGGCAAAGGAGAAGTACTCTTGGCTTACTCCAAAACTTTTTCTGGTATATCTACCTCAACTTCTTTGAGTAAAATTCTATGAAATATTCTTCTTACATTGTATGAATCATTCAGTGAATCAATTTGCTTTAAGTTGTCATACCAACAATTAAAACGACTAGCCGACATCGATTCTCTCATAATCCAGCCGGCCTTGGTGTAAATAATCTTATGTTTCATAAAATAAAATTGCAAATAATGTTCCTGTTTTTATAGTTTAATTAAGAAAAAAGTGAGTCTTTTTAATGATTAGTATTGGTTAAAACAATGTATGTACGAAGCTTATTTATACATTCGCAGAAATTAACAAATATTCAATTCCTATATAAAACACTACTTGATTCACTGAGAGTGAAGTAAGATTTGAGTAAGATTTAAAAATTGGGCATTTTAATCTTTTTCATTTAAATAGCTAAAACTAAATACAGTTTTGAAATGAAATGTGTAGTGTTTAACGCCCGCTTTTACTACATACGTCACCTCAGGCGATGACACTGATGATACATGAGATGAAGGAGCACCGGTGGAATGAGATGGGATGGCGGGGGAAACCGGAGATCCCGGAGTAAACCTGCCCCAACGCCGTGTTGTCCACCACAAATCTCACTTTCCGGTCGCCTAGGATTGAACCCGGGCCGCCTTGGTGAGAGCCAAGCGGTCTAACCACTGAGCCACGGCGCGGCCATACAGTTTTGAGAAAGTTGCAAAGTACAATTGAAGCTGATCCCAGAAAAATCGAAAGGAACTGGTAAATCGAAGGGAATTAGTCGAATTTTATGACACAACAGTGTTTAAAGGCGTATGTATTTTTCAGATTGTATTATATTGTATTTATTTCATCCTTTGAAACATAATAAATATGTTATAGCACACGTTAGTTCAAGATACAAAGATAAATGTAAAAAGTTACATAAGACTAAAAACTGTAACAGATACAGGATCCAACAAAAGTTTAAAGTAGAAAAAGCAAATAAATATTTTAAATAGATTGTTGGTACAATTTCTGACATAGTCAATTTTTCATCATTAATACTAATTGTACACAGTCAATTCTACTAATTTACAGAAACTAATTTACATAGTCAATTAAAGCATTAGAAACAAATTCTACACATGATCCCTTAATCAGCTTAATGAATTTATCATTTTCATATAAACATTTATATATGAGGAAAGATTTTAACTTCCATTTAAAAGCTGTTTTGAGATGCTAGCTATTGATTTAATAAGATGGCAAGTGGTTCGTTTTTTTTTCCCTCATGATCATGAAAGAAGCGAATTACAAATCCCTCATATAGTTGTCCCATATTTAAACATCTGAATATCGGTTTAGCCTTCTGTATTGTTATTATTCCTAAAATATCAGCAAATGTACTGTGAAAATTTACCTCGATTAACAGGAAGGACATAGGAAATAAAGTTTTGTGCGGATGGTTTATGGAAGAACGTGTAGAGTATGTCATATGAATTACCACGTCAGAATTTTCCTTCCTTGTGTTGTAGTATAGTTACTCTTTCACATAGACACGAACACCACAGGACTTGGACACTCTGCAGAATAGAAACATAACCTCAATGACCGGTCAAAACATGTTAAAACTGACAAAGCGCCCTGACAAAACTGCTCTTATTAAATACAACTGAAATGTTGGATTCACTTACTCTCTTTTCACAAAATTTTCTCACAACAGCTACTTACGATACAAGAGTTAAAAGTAACATTCAATTTTGTGAGCAGGTATGGTTTCGAAATGAGGCCGTAGACAGAAACCTACGAACAAATTAAAATTATTTTAATCCGTGCATTATACATAATTTTTAGTTGGTCCCGAATATATATTAAATATATATGATATTTTCCTATTTTTCTCATGGTCATGATATTCATTTGTCTTGCGTAGTATCAGTGTTGACAACATGGCGTTTAGAAAACCACAACATTCAACATAAGGGAAGCAGTGGAAATAATAAAACGTTGAAAATAACGTTACAAATATTTAATTAATAGATTACACATTTTTCAAAACTTTCTCATCTTTTGAGAAAAATGTGATCACGGCTTTCTTGATGCGGGGATTGTCATATAGCGTAACAAACCAAAGTGACATTACCGGCGTGTTAAGAGCTTTTGAACACTGAACGAAAACATTTTCTACTTTTAACACAATCGTGAACTACTAAAACATCCATTTAAGCTATCAGCTATCTAAAAAACTTATTTCTGTATATACTTCTCCATAAACAAAATGAACTCATTACATTTCGTTCTTTGAAATTTCACGCTCTTCATATAAACCCGATAATTACGAAGGTTACTTAACCTTGAAAATAAACTTAAGTATTTGATTATTGAAACAAAGAATATATCATAATGATTAATCTTACAACAATGTATTTGTTACGGTTTGTCACTTATGTGAGCGTATTTCAGAATGAAGGGAATTTGATAATATACTCATAGAAGGTTCAAAATATACGTTTTATTTGGCATGATGTTATCTTAAATGTAGACTATTTTAATAAAAACTATTGCAGCGTTGTTTAAGAAAGTCAAAAATAAATAAGACGTTTGGTTTTACAGGTTCTGCTGCTATATACATTTCTAGGTTATGTTTTATCTTGAGGACAAGTGAGGAGCTCAGTTCCAAAGATGGACAACAGCCATTGATATTTTTCAGTAGAGAGATATTTGTGTTTTACTGTCACAGCTTCATTTTGTTAACCTGAAAATTTTTGTGTTTGTAGCTGTAGTAGCAAAATAATCAAGGTCTCCACTTAAAAATATTGTTCGAATACACTATAAAACCATTGTAAAATATGTAATGTCCGAATTTGGAACTAAACTTGGTTTATGTCCATTTCTGAAACAAACATAGGTGCAAGTGTCCGTTTTTGAAACAAAGAATTCCCAGGTTAAGGAAATGAACTGTGATTGAATGCAATGAATGTTAGAGTTGTATTTCAATTATTATAATAGCTTCAGTTACAGCATTACAAAATGAAAAACATATATTTCTTTTTAATTTTGATATATATCACATACTTTCCTTTCTTGTTACTGTATTTCTGTGCAGATAATGTCTGGTTCAGTGCAAGGATTTTCAAGGCAGTCACATTCAACAGTATTTTCTGTGTCATTTTCACTACAACTTTGAATGATATCAGAATAACACTTCTCCTTCCACTCACTTCCAAAATGCTTGGCTAACAACTTTCCCACATTCACAAGTTTTACTTGGTTCGTTTTGACACATACTTTCCAATGCATTTTGCTCCATATTAAGCTTAAAAATTGTCCCGAAACTGTTATATTTCAATAGAATATGCGAACAAACTTAAAACACCACAATCACGTCAAAATGCAACCATAAACTGGAGGCCATGACAGTTTTCAATGATTTCCAGCAATTTGATTGGTTCAAAAGGCCATGTCCATGTTTGATACTAAGCATGGAGTTGTCTGGTTTTGAAACTAACTAAATATTTCAACTGTGAAAATTACGTATAAAGGTCCATTTCAGGGGCAAAGGACTGCAGATTCAAAAAGAGCAGGACAAATGTGAAAGAGATCGATTCTTAACTCAGTTTCGATAAAAATGGTGAATGCCTGTCTTTGATACTAGGTGCCTCAAATATCCTTTTGAGGGCTACAGTGATTGGTAACTAATTATTTAGAGTCTTGTTGGAACAAATCGAGTTCATTTGATCCTGCTGAAGGTGAATTAGAATTTAAAAAACTTTTTTTTTTTTTTTTTTATTGAAGCTACTCGAAACTATACCGCCTCTTAAACCAAGATATCTAATTATTGAATAGAATTAAATACGTCCTCTACGTACTATATAGAAGCAGTAGAGAAAGTACAAAACAGAATAGCTACTTGTTCCACTCTTGCCTTTGCATACCTGGAGCTATAACAGTCGAGGGAGAATCAGGTTTATGGTTGCCTCAGGAGGTAGGAATTCCAGGGCCAGCGAAAACAACGAAACCGAATTTGGGAGACTGCTTGGATCCTCTGCCTTATCTTCTTTTTGTTTGGTGCTGCTTGGACAAGCAAGAGAGACCTCCACCTTGATTGTTTTAAAAAGGCCATCCATTTTCCGACAAGGTGGACTGGGTAGGGTTACCATACCTGGCTCTCTAATGGAGTATCTGGTTCCCTGCTGAACCACAAAAACGTCGGGGGCATATGGAGTCACAGACAGTACCCCGACCACCATAGCAACATATTATCAGCTATTTGTGCTGTCGAAATCTGTACAAAAATAAAACCTGACAATACTTTCGCTATAAAACTTTGATGACATTAATAATTTTATAAGGAAACGATAAATAGATGGCAATAATCATTTCTTTCACACTAGCCTTAGGCTGAAGTTTGAACGTGTAGAGCCAGACTGAAAAATTCAATGCCATAGCGGGGATTTGAACCCCGGATCTCCCGCTCTCCTTACGGTTGCTCTAAACCACTGAGCTACTATGACCAACATGCCGATATGACAAATTCTCCAACTGACTCGTATGTTTCCCGGTAGACCACTAGTAGTTCTCATATGCTATGAGACACGCAACTTTTGTGGCGACGTACTATGCTGTAAGTACTTACGTCCCAGGCTTCATAGTTAAACCACTGAGCTACTATGACCAACATGCCGACATGACACTAAATTCTCCAACTGACTCGTATGTTTCCTGTTAGACCACTAGGGGTTCTCATATGCTATGAGACACGCACCTTTTGTGGCGACTTACTATGCTGTAAGTACTTAAGTCCCAGGCTTCATAAATAAATCACTGAGCTACTATGGCCAACATACCGACATGACATTAAATTCTCCAACAGACTCGTATGTTTCCCGGTAGACCACTAGGAGTTCTCATATGCTATGAGACACGTACCTTTTGTGGCGACTTACTATGCTGTAAGTACTTAATTCCCAGGCTTCATAGTTAAACCACTGAGCTACTATGACCAACATGCCGACATGACATTAAATTCTCCAACTGACTAGTATGTTTCCCAGTAGACCACTAGGAGTTCTCATATGCTATGAGACACGCACCTTTTGTGGTGACTTACTATGCTGTAAGTACTTAAGTCCCAGGCTTCATAGTTAAATCACTGAGCTACTATGACCAACATGCCGACATGACATTAAATTCTCCAACAGACTCGTATGTTTCCCGGTAGACCACTAGGAGTTCTCATATGCTATGAGACACGTACCTTTTGTGGCGACTTACTATGCTGTAAGTACTTAAGTCCCAGACTTCATAGTTAAACCACTGAGCTACTATGACCAACATGCCGACATGACACTAAATTCTCCAACTGACTCGTATGTTTCCCGGTAGACCACTAGGAGTTCTCATATGCTATGAGATACGCACCTTTTGTGGCAACTTACTATGCTGTAAGTACTTACGTCCCAGGCTTCATAGTTAAACATAGGGCTTCATATAACATAGTGGTTTATATTAATAATGGTTTATGAGAAAACGGGAGTTTTATATTGAAAAATGTAGCTTTGAGAAAATCGAAGTTGAAGTAAAACTAAAATAGATGCACATGATTTCTTTTTTTACTGAAAGCCTCTTTTTTGCCATGATCCATCAAAAAGTATAGCTAAGTCAGTATTATTATCATTTTCTACTACATATTCACTTACAGCAGCCTTCATTGTGTCTTCAGGTATCTTTTTCATACTTGTTCGCACTATTGTAGTGAATAATGTTAGTTGGTAGGTTGGGGAGATTTAGCATACGAAAAAGTTCCTTGCCCGCCTCGGTAGCGTAGATGGTAGCAATTCTGCCTCACGTTCTAGAGTCCAGAGTTCGAATCTCGGTCAGGGTGAGTTACCTGGATAAGGTTTTTGCAGGGTTTTCCCTTATGCTGAAAGACGAATGTCGGGTAACTCTAAGCTCCATGGACCCCGGACGCATTGAGCATCATTTCACCCATTTCATTCATCCTCCGATATCACTAAATGTTGTTTTCAAACGCTAAGCTTTGGCAATGAAGCCATTAGTTCTAACTTTTAGTTTAGTGACTAAATGTTGGAGAACGTAAATTCCAGAAAAAACAGACAAAGTTCCTTGCCAGCTGAAAATCACTTTCCTGTACGTCTAAGTCCAAAAAGTAACCTCAAATTATTTTTAAAAATCTGGGGGTTTTCATTGTTTCTGATGTGTAAAAATTCTTCATGCTCTCACAATTTGTGCACTTCACTGTTAGGTTATTTACTATGCCATTTCTTTGAGAAATATTTACATGCAGATTCACTTTCCCCCCACAAATATTACAACTGAAAAAGCCACTAAAACTGAACTTAACATATTACAATTAATTAATATATTTATATTTGTTTCATCTTCATTAATGTTACCGTACTTCTTTTCTGTGTTCTGTAGTAACTTTTAGAAGCATTGGGGGAGTTTCAACATCCTCAACAATTGTTCAACACTAAATTTTCATACTGTTGTACAATTAAATCTTCTTCTACCACAGGATATGTTGTATAATGTTTTTTTATCCTTTTAAACAAGTCTTGTGAAAACAAGACAAAAAGGCTGAGCACAATCTAAAAATATACAAATATCCAAGATATTGCCACTTGTTTATATAATTAAACAAACTCTAACCACAAAACTCTGATGTTATATTCAATTCCAGATTAGCCAACGTATGAATCAGAATTTACCCTAAAATATAAGACAAACTACAGCCTTCTAGACCAAATAGTTCTGGAGTTATACTTTGTTCTATAAAACCTTGCTTGTATTTAAAAAAAATTAAAGTATTACAGTTATATCTATATAAATTAATTTAAAACAGTAAATAAAACGTATGTTAACTTAATAAGGATAGATTATATTTTCATAATATGCAAAAAAAAAAAAAAAAAAAAAAAAAAAAAAAAAAAAAAAAAAACTGAAAAAGTCAAAATTTGTCATTAAGGTCATTATGACTCCCTTAAACGAAGTTAAAAACATAACACAATTCCAGAAATGGGGCAATTACATACATCCTTTTTGGAAAAGAAGCTCGATTTGTCACTTAGACTGACAAAAAGCAATCGTATTACACACTCAACTGTCTCAGGTAGTTAACTTCCAACACAACAATACACTGCCGTCCTCTAGGAAACAGATTTTGAAAAAGTAATCCGAGTCGATCGCCAATCCAAATCACCTGCAGTTACCTCAATGACTCATAAAACGTATAAAAGCTAAAGTAACGTAAATAAACTTTACGAAATATAAATCATACACCATTATGTATCTGGTATAAAGAAAGACTATTTTATGTTCAATCCCCACGTTTATGCAAATTATTTTTCCTATTTAAAACAAAGATCCTGTACACTTCTCCAGTACGTGGCTTTGGAAAAAAAGCAGAACAATTTATCTTTAAAAAATGCATCCTATTTAATGCCAAACTGTGTTGTAAAAGCAGTTATAAAATGTAGATCACCTTGAGACGATTTAAAATGGTTATTCAAATATGTTTAAATGTTAAAAATTATAAAATAGAATTATCTGGAAAAAATATGAGAAAATCATCAATCAAAATTTTAAAAATTGAATAATGTCGATTCGTCGTCATAGCAACGACCCAGTTAATATATAAGAACGAGATGAAGCTGTTTCCTTCTTCCCCCAAAGACAATAAAAAACCATACCCATAATTATAAACCCATGTAAATTTAGAGCCTGTAAGCCGGGTCCAATGTACCGGCACCAGGCAAATAAGTTACAAATAAAAAGCCTTAAATCCTTAAAGCCCTCCTTTTTCTTCTCTATCAAGCTGTTGTGTGAGTAAGACGTACTCGTCAAATTGTAAAATGGACGCTATCGTCAAAAGTTGTTATAGTATAATTGTAATTGTGCCACGAGTAACAATTATCAATTTATAGTGAAATTCTTTAATTATCAAGTGTTAAAAGTCAAATTATCAATAAATCGAAAAGATTATTCAAAAGTAATTCGATAAGTAGTGTTTCATTTAAAAATCCACCATCTTCTTTACATCCGCGACCCGTCCTGGGAAAAAGAATCTTATGCGAACATCAGAGCAGCCGTGGACGAGGTAATACTTCCAGAACATCAGGGAACTGCATAAATTCGATACATATTGTCTACGCAACGTGGGATTTAACTAACCTCAAATACACAGTTAAGTATTTTCGTTACAACCTGCATGTGCACTAAAACAGTTCCCAATAAATGCACATGTCTAACACAATAGCCTCACTACTATACTGCTTACAGCGGGAGAATAAAGTAGATGTAAACAAAACCACGTGACCGTTGACCGTAGCACGCCTTCTTCACAATTTCCATGATGCTTCCGCCGTGTAAATAGTCCCTTGAATAAGTACTGCTAATGAGGTGTGGAGTCTTGAGTGCGTTTAGCTAAAGTACACAACAAGTACATACTAAGCATATTTCAACAATAAAAAACACATACTAATAGATATTTAAGTTAGTTTGTAATTAAAGTAAATCATGCTGCGCGCGCATATTGAAGCTGACAGGTGTATGCAGTTGTGAATCATGGCGGAACTGGCGTGTACTGTTAAACGTGCGCGCGGAAAGCCTTTACGAAGTGGTCAAAAGATAACAATATTGAATGTATTTAACAAGTTGTGTGAAAAATTACCAGAACTTACTATCGATGAAGTGGTGAAGTTAACATTTGGGTTTACCTGTGTGTCGGTTTCCAGCATTTATAGTGCACGCAAGCAAAAAGCCACATTCGGTGAAGTTTCATCTCTCGGCAAGAAAAGACCACGTGCCAGATCACCCGGGGTCCCGAGCCAACAGTCTCCCTCGTGTGGGCTCCTCTTCGTGGTTGAGGGAGACGGTCAACAGGCCCACCCACGTGTAGGTCGTGCGTGGAGACCCGTGGAGGTTTTTAGATTCTTGTCTAGTTTAGAGTTTAGGATTTAGTGAACAAAATTTTTAGTAGGTTTTGATTGATGTCTTTTATATACGTGTATTTTTAATAGGTTTTGTTACACTTGTATAGCTTTTAGAAAGTTTTATATCTGGCTTTTGCCATGACTAGTTTTTAAAGGGCGCTGATGACCGCCGTAGTTGATATCATCATCACGTGCCAGATCAGTGTTGGATGTTCTCTGTGACGGGTTTGTGAGGTCAGCAATCCGCCGAAACGTTCATCAATTCCCTGAATTACAACCGAATAGCGTTACTGTGATGGACAATGCCTCCTACCACATTATGAGGTTGGAACGCATACCAAACAAGTGACATCATAACATGGCTACAGAGTAAAATAAAGCGGAATTGCTGGCAATGGTCAAGTCTGGTGCTAAAGAGTACGAAAAATACGTAATTGACGAAAAGGCAAACCTTGCGGGTTACACTACACTCAGATTGGCATCTCATCATTGTTACTTGAACTTGATATAGATGGTGTGGGGTCAGGTGAAGGGTTACGTCACCAGAAATAACACGGCCTTCAAACTCCAAGATGTGCTGATACTAGCAGACTAAGAATTCTATGTTGTAACACCTGATAACTGGAGTACCTGTGTCCAGCATCTGATTCGCGAGGAACAAAAGCTCTGGGACGTGGAGGACATCATTGACACCGTCATGGAAAAGTGCGTGATACATCTAGGGGATGATGGATCGACCAACACGGAGACGTCAAACTTTGAGGGTATCGAACCAATTTCCAGATGATATTAGAGGAATGCAATTGACGTAAATAGCAGTTAATGTTCATGGATATTAATAGTGTTCTGCGTTATACTTAGCTCGACAAATGTACCTTTACCGTCGAAAATTTATATTAATATTATACTTAACGAAGTGATTAAGCGGTTGAATAAAAACGTGTTTTTGTGTTGAAAATGAATATTCATATTATTAATACATATTAATAGTATACTTAATGAAACGGTAAAGTCTGTATAGTTAAGGTGTGCATTTCGGCCGCCTCCTTTGACGAACCCTTATAATCGTTTTACAACCCCGGCCCTCCTTCACCCAGTCCTTTCTGCAAGGTTGCCACCTTTCTCGATACGTCATGGGTATCGTACGAGGTTTCGTCTAAATAAATTATCTTATGTCCATTACTGCGAAACTTCCTTAGTATAACCCTTATCTTATTCAAAGTACGGTATTTGAAACCCAGCTCCTTTAGGAGACCGCGCAAAGTGCAGTGCCCACAAGGAAAATCAAAAATTTCTTGCAAATGTGCAACCAAATCATCTAAGGTGGGTGCTCTTCCTTTTATATAGAATCTATAAATTTATCGGTGGATTAAATCGCATGTGAAATTATCGAAACTTTAGAGAAACGTTTCCTTTGTTTTCACACTTAATCGGCGTCTTTGGTATTCCTTTCGTCACAATTTTTCTTCCTGTATTTCTGTGAATACCCAGAACTTATCATCAGGTTCATTGCACGACCCTTTACCAAGATTATTTTTCAGCACATATTTATATGTGTACAAAACAGGCGCTCGAATTTGCTTAGAAAGGGTTCCCGTTATAACTTTGTTTTTGAGGCTTCTCCAGTAACATAACTCGGCCCAGCAACACTTTCCAATTCAATCACACTATTGTCTTCACTTTGATTATTTTCACTTGACTGAAAGTTATCTACTACTTCATTTGCATTTACCAATGCATTTCCCTCCCACGGTCTCCACATCGTGACACACAACGAATTTCTGCACGTAATGAAACAGATCAACTGGAAGTTGGAACTTTGGCAACTGAGACTTTACGTGGAGTAAACATGCGACTGTCATTTCCAGAAAATCAGGGTTGCTATTGATTCTCAGCGACAGTGTTCCATTTCTGAAGTGTGGAGATAGATTTATGACGGTCATTATTGGGCGGTAGGATCCGTTTCCTATGTGAGGTAGCAGCACTTGCATTTACTAGACAGACTTTAACAGTACCGTCATTCCGAACGCATGTGGACGCGGAGTGATACAGTACTTTATTCTCTCGTTGGACATAGTACAACTACAAGGTTTCTTTAGCCCGCCTCGGTAGCGTAGATGGTAGCATGTCTACCTCACGTTCAAGAGGTCCCGAGTTCGAATCTCGGTCAGAGTGAGTTACCTGGATAAGGTTTTTCTGGGGTTTTCCCTTATCCTTACAGACGAATGTCGGGTAGCTCTAAGCTCCATGGACCCTGGACACATTTGAGCATCATTTCACCCAGTTCATTCACCGTCCGATATGACTTAACGTTGGAGGACGTAAAATTACCCCCACCCCCCAAAAAATACAAGGATTCTTTGCTTAGACTTAATAGTTCACATACCTGCAAGATGTTACCAAAGTAACAGCTGCAATTAACTATACCCTTACATGTTATGGGAGCAGTTGGTGGTCATGTCAACCGAACGAAAAAATGTCTCAAAGTAAACAGTTGGCTTTTGGCGAATTCCAATAACTTACACTCTCTATTTACTCGTAGACTATTTTTGGAATTTCAGGTACGGACGAGAATTAAGTACATACAATATCAAGTATGTGCAGGAATTTAGGATTGGGTAAAAACAGCGCATTGCCAACTGTCGCAGCAACGTTCCAGTGACAATTTGAAAGCTGATTCATTTTTCTTTCTTTTTCCTCAGCCATTTGGGATAAACTGCTTTTAGTTTGAGCATGGTTTTATTTACCTTTACCTTTATCATTATCATTATTACTAACGAGCAGCATTAAATGGAATGACATTTCCAATGGAGATCCGCTCTTTGCAATATACAAATTGTTATATCTGGCAAGCTTCCTTAAATTTCGTAGAATTTATCTAATCCTAGAGCCAGATCTTAACAATATATGAAATAAGCTGCTGCAGTCTCATTGCATTTAAAATATTTATTGAACTTACTTGGTCTATGACGTATTCCGTTAGTAAAAGTATTGCGTTCTATTCAAGAATTCATAATCAAGTTTTCGTCCGAAATCCGTTTAACCCAAAGCGAGCGTTTGAAAAACATCCACTTGATTGAGCCACCGAAGTCTCATGCAGGAGAAGTACTGTAGAGTGCTACAGATGTCGCGCAGGTTATAATTACTATTTATATAGCAATATTTAGAATTATTGTGTATCTTTTACAAAATCCGAGTATATTGCTGTTTCAATTTAGTTTTAAACTAATATTAGATGCGAAACGTAGTAAATTTAGGTTATAGTGTTTAAAATGTCAATAAATGGGCCAAATATGAGCACTGTTCCTTGAAACTATAGCCTTCAACTAGTTATATAATTTTGATCAAGTCCTTTCATGTTTATTGGCATCCCGCCAATTGTGTCGGACCCGTTCCCCAACCACATAAAGGTTATGAGGGAACTGAGGGCCAAGCTCCAGGCTAGCTTCCAGGCCACCCGTTTTCCAAGTCGGGTGATCCTAAAGACCACGACCCCGGAGGACCATGAAGCCGCCAGGGGGGTGCTGCGCGAAGCGGGGATAGAATTCCACACGTTCTCGCTGCAGCGACCTAACCTGGTGCGCAGAGTCATCCGAGGTCTTGGCTCTGACACCGACCCGGAGGACATAAAGGTGGGCCTGGCGGAAGAACACGGCATTACGCCGCGTACCGTGGTCCAGCTGACCAGGCAAGTCCGCGAGGAAGGCAAGGAGCCCGTAAGGACCCCCATGCCACTATTCCTCGTAATAGTGGAGAAGGAGGGAGAAGGTCTCCCCAAAATTGACGAGGTGTCCCACCTCTACAACACTAAGATCAGAATCGAACCGTACCATGGCAGAGAGGGGCCAGCCCAATGCTACAGATGCTTGGGCTTCCACCACTCGAGCCATGCGTGCGAGAGGAAGACCGCCTGTATAAGATGTTCAGGCCCTCACCATGTCAACGAATGCCCGAACCCCAGAGAGGAGAAAAAGTGTGCCAACTGCCGAGAGGCCCACATAGGCATCTACGGCGGCTGTCCCGCTAGACTGCGTATTGTGCAGGCAAGACAGGGCAGGAACACAAACAGGGAGCCAGCACAAGTTCGGCCTGGAGTAAGTTTTGCCCAGGCGCTGGGCAAGCACGAAAAAGTGCTGCAGCAGGCCGAGGCAAGCCAGACTCCGGCAGCGACCCAGTCAGTAAGCTCTGGATCTACCGCCAAACAACCACCAGCTGCATCTGCAGCAAAGCCACAACGGCCTCCTCGCCAGCAGAAGGCCACCGCAGCCCGGCGGGAGAAACCGCCAGCAACTGCGGCAGCAACGGCCGGGCAACCAGCCCAAGAACCTGCGGGGAGACAGAGCGGCCCTGCTGCCACTGCTCTCCCCCCTCCACCAGCTCCAGCTACAGTGGCTTCAACAGCCAATGAGGGAGAGGCACCCCTCGCTACAACACCTGCGCCGATTTGGGACACTGGCGTCTCAAACGAGGACTTAGCGGAGTTCCATGAGCTTTCTGCCTGGTTCGCCGAACTGATTCATCGCTCCCTCCCCATTCTGAGGCGCTGCAGGGAGCAACTGACAGATCCCCGCATCCCTGCTCTGCAAAAGCACAGCATTGTGCAACAGACTGCACGGCTCCTCTTCCCTGACTCCAGCTCGTAAATGGCGTTGAGAAGAACTCAGCGAACATTGAGAGCCGCGTTCTGGAACGCAAACGGAGTCCGGGAACAGAGACCGGGCATCTTGGAGTTTGTAAGTGACCACGGGATTGACCTCCTTATGGTATGCGAAACGCATCTGCATGCTGGTATACAATTTAACCTGCCAAGTTACGCCGTCCACCGAGCCGATAGAGTCGGCCGGCGGGGTGGCGGTACAGCTATATTCATCAAAAATCACATCACCCATACTCCCATTACCATCCCCCCGCTTCAACACTTGGAGGCGACCGCCATAAGGCTCTCCTTGGGCGGTTCAGACCTAGTGCTTGTGGCGGTGTATGACCCGCCCCACCATCCCTTCTATGAAGCGGATTACAGGGCACTCCTAAACCTAGACCACCGAGTGTGCATAGCCGGTGACTTCAATGCCAAACACCCAGGATGGAACAGCCGAACCCAGAATGATAGGGGAAGGAGCATCTACCGCTTCATCTGCGGAGACCCAACCCTTCATGCGCATGGCCCGCGGGGTCCAACGCACTTCCCGCCTCGTGGCAGGGCGGACGTCATAGATTTCGCAATCACCAAGAACATTCCATTTCATCTGGACCTCACGGCGGTGAATGCTCTGGATTCTGACCACAACCCAGTTGTGATCAGTTCAGACGTTACCGTCGCAGCTCTGGCAACGGCTGACTGGGTGGATGAAGTCGACTGGGATGCCGCCATTCTTCACATCCAAAACTCCGTGGAAGCCTGCCCTCGAATCGACTCTGTGGAGTCACTCGAGGCGGCAGCCAGGGAGTTCTCCACATCCATCCTCAACGCGGTACGTGCTCACACACACCGCATCCCAATAGACACGCCAAACCCCACAGATATCCCAGGACCCATCAAACAACTCATAAGGGCTAAAAACGCCGTAAGAAAGCTGTGGCAGAGATTTCGCCATCCCAGGATAGGAGAAGTACACCAGAGGTTCAAATCCCTGGCAAGACGACTCCTAAGAGCACACCGCAAAGAGGCCTGGGAAAACATGTTAAGGCAAACCAATCTCCAGGAGAGAAAACCATGGCGAATAGTCCGTAGCCTGCGGAAAGACAAAACCGTACACCAGCATCCCCTACATAGCCCTAGAGGTCGACTCGTCTACGAGTCGAAAGAAAAGGCAGAGGCGCTAGCAGATTATCTGGAGGCTCAATTCCAACCCAGGGTAGAGCCAATGGACGATGACCATGCTGACCTCGTGGAACAGGTGGTGGAAGACTTCCTAGAAGCTCCGCCCCCTGACCACGAGGAGTTCCACATTCCCATCGTTACCCCTAGAGAGTTAGCGACCACGCTTAACTCTCTAAGAACCAACAAAGCACCTGGGCAGGACCGTGTGACAGCGGAAATGCTCAAGCACCTTCCACGAAGAGCCGTGATTCACTTAACCCGGATTTATAACGCGTGCCTATACATGCGCCACTTTCCAGCTATCTGGAAGGAGGCGCGCGTGGTGTGCGTTTTAAAGCCGGGGAAAAATCCGGTTTTTCCTTCCAGTTACCGATCAATCAGCCTTCTCCCAGTTTTATCGAAGGTATTCGAAAAACTGCTCCTCTCCCGGCTCCTTCCTCATCTGGAGGAAAGGGGCCTAATCCCGGAACACCAGTTTGGCTTCCGTTCTGGCCACTCCACGACCGAGCAGCTACTGCGGGTTGCCGAGAAGGCCTCCCTGGGTTTCCAGGAAAGGTCTAAAACGGTAGCAGTGCTGCTCGACGTGGAGAAGGCATTCGCCACTACCTGGCATGAAGGACTCATTTACAAACTCCTGGAGCATGAAATTCCCCGTCCATACATTTCCTTGGTGGCCGGTTTCCTCGGAAACCGAAGCTTCCGAGTAAAGATGGAGGGGAAGCTGTCCACCGAGCGGCCCATTGGCGCTGGAGTACCGGAAGGCAGCGTGCTGTCGCCGGCGCTCTTCGCAGCTTACATGGCCGACATCCCAACTCATCACAACACCCAGACCTGTCAGTATGCGGACGATCTCATGATCTTCGCAGTCAATAGGAATACACGGTACAGCTTCCGGCAAATCCAAACCCAGCTCCGGGCCATTGGCGAATGGAGCGCAAAATGGCGAATGGCAATTAACCCGGAGAAGAGCTCTGCTATTCTCCTGGCGAAAACCATAGCCAACCGGTTGCAGCAGAACTTCGTTTTACGGCGCCGTCGAATCCCTTGGGTGCAAACGGTGAAGTATCTCGGGGTGACGCTGGACCGTAAGTTAACTTACGTTCCGCACGTCAAGGGCAAGGTCCAGCTGGGGCACGTCGCACTCCGGAGCCTATACCCTATCTTCAGATCAACCATGCCGATCCGTCTCAAACTCCAACTGTATCGGGCGATCATTCCGCCTATGATTCTGTACGGCTGTGAGATCTGGGGAACAGTGGCTAATACCACTTTCGTCAGACTCCAGACGCTGCAGAACAAGGCACTACGCATCATCTACGATACAGGCTGGAGATTCCCGGCTCATATCCTACATGAGCACTCCCAGATCCCGTACATTGTAGATGTCATTCGCGAGAGGGCACGATCAATGTACGAGAAAATCCAAATTCACCCCAACCCTTTAGTGAACTCCCTGGGAAGGTATGACCCGAGAGATCAAAGGCGCTTGCCGTCCTTCAGACTGCCGAGAGACGTCCTGGGACCCCTTGGGTAACCCAAGGAAAACCCCAGATGTCTCTGGGAACAACTTCTACGCCAAAGGACAAGCGCTACACAACCCGTATCCAAAACGGGGCAAAAAACTAATTCGTGTCTCCCAAAAAAGGGAGAACGATTAAGTACAGCTGCCCACGACAAAGAGGGGCAACCCATTCCAAACCTCTCCAAAATTTCAAACAGTAAACAAATTCAAACACCCCAGCAGAACATGGATCTACTAGTTCATTTCGCAGGTTAAGCCGCAAAGCGGCTAGGTACTGCGGCATATGACACCCGGACGGGGAAAGCCCCGCCCGACTAGGACTACCTCTGGACCTCTGGATGTTTATTGGCAATTTTAGTACGTCAAATAGAAACTTCCATATCAGCTAATACAAACTTGTAGAACTTTTAAAACGCATGTGTGAAGGTTACCAGACAAAGAAACACAAAATTATAACCAAAGAATAAATTGACAGTTTCATCAACGCAGCACCAGGCGAAAACTCTTTAATGATAATGGATTGCTGTTATTTACTAAGGGCACAATTTATATTTTGAGCCTTGACAAACCTGAATGTTGTAGGTGTCATGTGTGGCTTCCAACGTAAAGTTTGATATTGTTGACTATAGCTACTTCAGATATTTTGTCAATTGGGCGTATGATTATTGTTTGTATTAATTTGAAAATTGTGTCTTTACAAAAATACTGTCGCGAGCGCATTGTTTATTCGAGGCGGCGCGGGCAACGAGATCAAAGAGACAAAAAAAAAAAAAAAATCTGCTTACCATGTCTTGGCATCTTGAAGCAAAACCAAGACATAGCTTCCACAAATTTTATTTTCTTTTTTCCTCTTTTCAACTTTATTTATCATCATTTTCAATACATATTTGCAGATATTACTAAAACTAAGCTAACTAACTATAGCTAAACCTATGTCACTGGAAACCAGTGACTTACAAAACTCAAACTAAACTATTACTACAACGGTAATGCTTTACATATATACAACAAATATAAGCTACATTGAAATACATAAACACAGATACTATGTCTACTAGAATTACCGTTCCTACATACTAACTCGATTAAACACCTGTCCCTGGTATCCGATCCTTTCCTCAACTGGAATCACATAGTTTCCTACATGCATCAGGAGAAAAGGATGGTTCATCAGTTCCAGGTGTAAAATCTACCTATCTCTATCAATATATCTGGATCTTCTTATGGAGGCTCCATCTCTCGTTCCATCCTTCTCGGGCCAGCCGTCCCGATCCTGCCCAACGACACCCAATAGTGCCGTCTGCGGTTGATCGTACATGGCTCCTGATGTTCCTGCTCCTCGCTCCTCTGTGATCTCCGGTCCTCTTCTGTTTGGGATCTGGTGATTCTTAAACAGATGGATTCTCTTTGTTGCTGTCGTTTATGATATATATTAACTCCTCTTCTGGGTTCCCTCTGTCTGGATTCAATATAACTTTCATATCCTTTGATAAATACAACACTTGCAATTTCCTCTAACATTTTATAATCATCGATATTCCGAACTATCTCATAGATTGATTTTCCTGCTATCAATTGTCGTTGTTCAAAAACTTCCTCTTCATATTTCACACATTCAAACAGACAATGTTCGGGAGTATCTTGCACTTCACACTTTACAAATATCTGAGTCAATCCTTTTTATCCTCTTGAGGTATGTACCAAAGGCACCATGTCCCGTAAAATAATGTATAAGTCCTTGTTTGGATGAAATATGGTATCATTTTGATTCTTTCTCTTACATTTGGAAATATACTAAATACTCTTCTACTTTCTTCCATAGTATTCCACTCATGTTGCCACTCGTCCAATATTAAATAATTCACAATTCGTTTGTCATCACATCTTCTACCCATAATTTCTTCTACTTTATCTTGTCTATCTTTCTTCAACCAATATAATGCTCCTCGTCTTCTAATAACATAATCTATAGGCCATATTCCCAATATAATCAATAATGACATCGTCGATGATGTTCTAACTGCTCCGGTTGAACGTAACAGAAACTGTCTCTGCATACTGCTAAGGATCTTTACATTTTTCTGCAGTCGAAGTCGATGAGCCCAAATGGCTGCCCCATAACCGGTGATGCCAATCATGATACTATTGATATATATCCTTATGGCTTCTATCGGTAATTTAAAATTTCTAGTTGACAAAGTAGCTATTTTCATCATAATATTCCCAGCCTTGTCCGATACTTTTTTCACATGCTCATCAAAATTTAATTTCTCGTCGACCTGTAATCCTGGATATCTAACATGGGCTGATCAAAGAGACAGGCAGTGCACTGCGGAGATAAAAGCTCACCGAAACATTGGGGGGAGAAGAAGACGGATTTCTGGAGAGTTCGTCTTTCCTCGAGCGCCATCTTGATTTAGAATATTCCGGATAGTGAGTCAGCTAAAAAACGGAGCCGCCTTCCGTGCCTGGCAGTCAGTCGGTAATTGGACGCGTGTGCGTGAACAGCTGTAAAAGTGGACTTTGTTTGTGGTGACGACCTTGCAAGTTGTATGTGACGTAATTCTGCAACTGTCAGGCTGAACGAAGTGTGTTTTTACGGAAATAATGAGCAATTTTTGGTGTTTGTAACCAGGACCTTTAATTTCACGAACCTACAAGTCGCAATATGAAATTTACTGGTGAAAATGTTCGTGCAGTAATTTATTACAACTTTCGAGGTGGATTATAAAGACAAGAGTACAACCATCAACTAACTTCCACATTTAGCGACGCAGCTCCATCCTTTGCCACTGTGAAACGCTGGTATAACGAATTTAATTGTGGCCGACGTTTGCTCAATGATGAACTTCGTGAAGGTCGTCCAAAATTATTTGTTATGCCAGAAAACATTGATGTTGTCCAAAAGCTTTTAATGTAAGATCGTCATGCGACATATTGTGATATTGAGGCAACCCTAGGCATTAGTTCCACCAGCATATATAAAATATTGCATGATTATTTAGCCGTGAAAGAGGTTTGCTCTTGCTGGATCCCACATCATTTGACGGAATCTCAAAAAGATGCTCCTGTCGACTGGTGTACTAAAACGCTAAAAAGCAAAATGCAATGGCATTGCCTCAAAAGATATAACAAGTGACGAATCATTGATCTATGCGTATGAGGCGGGAAGTGAATATTTGATATCTATTTGTACAGTTTGCATTACAATTTCATTACAATGATTTTAACATTATTCATCCTGTACAAATACATGAAATTGCTGACCCTAAGTTTTACTTGCTGACTCAGGTCCCCTGGCCATAAGCGTTTGGTTTTCCTCAGCAGCTTGGTGTTATTTCTTCTTGACCTTCACTTCTTTTACCTTAATCCACTTTTCTCTTATATAAGAATTCTCCTACACATCTAATTTTCTTTTCACTCATTAAAATATCAATACACTACGTCTTTGCTCACACTGTCCCATTTCTTATCCTATATTTTTCTCCTGTAATTTGTTAACTCCTTACATTCTACCAGGTAATGAACAGTGCTCTCTTCATCTCCACAAAATTCACATATCCCTACCTCGTTACTTCTAAACCCTTTTAGATATTTATTCCTACTCTCATCCATGCTATGCCTTCTCTTCTCCGTAGGGGACGAGATCCGTCCCCTTCAGCTGCTGTGGTGCGAGCGCTGCGGACCCCTAGCACTCGTGGTACCTCTGACGTTAATAGAGGAACCTCAGGCCGAACATTCGAGCCCCTCCCTGATAGGGTGTTGTTCGGATTGGGTTGGACTCGTGGGGTTCCCGATACCCGTGGATGATCTGGTACGTCTTCGTACGGGGTTGAAGGAAGGCATAATATTCCCACGTATACTACCCTGCATAGCTAGTAGAAGTTGTGCTAGATCACCAGGAGGCCCCACCGAGGTTGTTCGGTAGCCTTCCCATTTTGGAGTTGGCGCGCGTAAGTGGCGTATCCACTTCCATCCCGTCTTGAGTCCACAGGACCAAATGTGGGCCTTGTTAGTCTCTAGGTCTTGCCCTGTGGAAAGCCCCACGGAGGCGTCGGCCGCCCTTTCGGGACAGGTCGGTAACTCCCTGGTCGTCAGAGGGTGGGTCAATCTTCACTCTGTGAGGATCTGGCCTGGTAGATATTGTCACCCAAACGTCGGAGCTCCCTGTGGAGCTGGCCAGCGGTGGGGTCGGGCGTGGGGCGTTCTGGCAACGCCTACCCATTTGTCTCCTGTCACTAACTGAAGGGATGATTAGGAGAGGGATCGCGGGCCACTATGCCGTCTCATTGCCTTCCCCCTGGGTTCTCGAACGTGCGGGGTGTTTCGACTAATCCGGAACCTTCCAGATTGGCCAGTTGGTCTTATATAAGTGACGCGCCGGGCCGGAGGAAGTCAGTTCTTGGCGAGCAGCATAGGAGCACCGTGCTAGTGTACGGACGAGAAGACTGTGTACGTGCATCGGAAGAGTGTACGTAACTGTGAGCGTGCAGTGGAACTGTAACGGACGAACTGGTGAACCGTAATTGTGTGCATTACGTAATTCTGTGTAATTGGCAAGTGTTCACTGTAAGTCGGTGGTAAAGAAGAACATTTTGAGTTTGTGCAATTGGACTTTTAATTTCACGAACCCACAAAGTCACAATATCTTCGAGTTTATATATGCCTTCTCTTCTAGTTTCATCACATTGATCTATATATTTTCCCCTAATCCATTCTGTCTTTAATTGCTTATAAATTTGAAAGATTTATTTTCTTCTATACTTTCCCATATCTCCTGCCTATCTATGTCTTGTACTCTGTTTCTCACTTCCTTCCAAAAACCACTATGATTTGACTTCTCTGCTCTCCATAAATCTCCCATGTCTATCTTCGATACCATTCTTTCTAATTCCGACCACCAACTGTTTGTGTTCTTAAAGCTTTTCTGTTGCTTCATACACAGATTCAATAATTCCCCTTTCTGCTCTTTAATACACTTATACCAGAAATTTTTTATGATATCTATTATTATTCCCCTCCTTTTTGTATTACCCGACTCTACTAATGCCACTTCTCTTGGAGGCCGCGCCGTGGCTCAGTGGTTAGACCGCTTGGCTCTCACCAAGGCGGCCCGGGTTCGATCCCAGGCGACCGCAAAGTGAGATTCGTGGTGGACAACACGGCGCTGGGGAAGGTTTTCTCCGGGACCTCCGGTTTCCCCCGCCACCTCATTCCACCGGTGCTCCATCTTCATCTCATGTATCATCAGTGTCACCGCCTGCGGTGCCGTATGTAGTAAAAGCGGGCGTTATACACTACACATTTATTTCCACTTCTCTTGGTGCCGATTTTGTCAGCCCTAGTAGTTCTTTACAAAACAATCCATACATCTGGTCTAATTGTGTTCCTATCTCTGATGTGCCCCATACATTGTTCTGGCTTCAACGACCGCTTCATACATTCTTTCTAATCATCTAACTGTGAGGTGGTCCTTGCCCGTCAAGTACCACGTTGAGCCCTCCGGGCACTCAACACCTCATAAGATAGGACATGTGATAGGTGTGGGCTACGGATGGGAGGTTTCCAACAGGTCGGGGTTTTCCTCGGGGTAGATCTGCATGAATACTCGCTTTTGAGTTCCAGGGAGTGGGTGCGTCCTGATAGTGTGTGGGTATTATCACATAGAAGACACCACGACCGTTGAATGTCAAGTTTATTGTTACAATTAGTCCTCTCCACTCGCCACTGTTGACGATGTTATTCGCACATTAGGCGCGAGATTTGAGATTTGGCCTTTGCTGTGCGCATGACACGACTTATATGTATCTGTGTACGCGTTGTTTCTGAACGTCAGTAGTGAATTACTTCGCACAACATAGTATTTCCGGAGGATTATTAAACAACAGAACGGAGTTTGGTAAAATCTTAATGACGCTGTAACGAGTGTAGTTTCTCTCATCCGCTAATACAGGGTGTTCGATAACCACCTACTATGAGTTACTCCGTCCATCCACGGACGTGGACTCTGATGAACTTTTTAGTACTTGTGGCCCCTTCACACGCCGAAACAGAGTGTTTTTCCTAGCAAACCTCGGACGTCGCCATTGCACAAATTTCCCCTTCCTTTCACCGAATTTTGGACACTTTAGGGATCATGTGACCTGTTGCTTGTCCCTTATAGGTTGTGTTTCATCCCTACTCTTGAATTTAATAGCAATTTCTAGTGTATGAGGTATGTATTCCACGCGATTTTTTCTTTCCCACAGTCAAGCTAATTAATGCATAAGCATGTTTGAAAATGTGTACCTTAGATTCCAGAGTCTATTCTCTCGTCACGTATTATATGCAGGCCAAGACATAGGCTGGCGCCGAAGGTCTAACCTTGGACAATGCCACCTTTGTCGGCTAGAAACACAAAGAAGCTAGCTGTGAGGGAAAATATTCATTTTACTCTGTCCCTTAACACGTTGGGTTCATGCTTTTAATAATATATATCGGGATTGCCTGTTTAGTATTTGCACTTGTATATTTAATCATTATCTTCTATATTTATTATAACTTTGTTTAATTCATATTGTGGTATCTATCCGCCCTTAATTATGTATGTAATAAGATTTTCGGGTTTATTATGACAATGTTATGCCTAACAGGGACGGTAGCAACTGACATCTCCAGTTTATGTTTACGTATTCTTACCCCTGACATTGCCGCCCTGCCATTAGCTATCACTTTTCTGGCTGGTGCGGCCCACCCTCCACTGCTACACATCCTTACACCTAAATAGTCATACTCCTTTACTACTTCTACCTTTTGGTCTCTTATGAACCATTCCTCTCCTTTCCTCAGTATCAATCCTCTTTTAAATACCCTTATTTTTTATTTATTGCTGTTTATTCTTAATCCCCAATCAGTGCAAAACCTATGAATTGCCTCAATT
The DNA here is from genome assembly GCA_030765055.1 of Mantis religiosa. NCBI lineage: Eukaryota > Metazoa > Arthropoda > Insecta > Mantodea > Mantidae > Mantis > Mantis religiosa. The sequence goes on along the minus strand of CM060951.1, from coordinate 20,010,216 downwards.
GATTTTGGTTCCTACCGTTAAATCATCCACATACAGTAGACCAGGAGGAAAGTAAATAGCAGTCGATTGTTTGGGTGTTTCAAGATGAAACAAAGCCAACAGAAGTTGTTCCCACTCGAAGCAGTTGGAAGCAAATGGCCACCTGCTCCTTCAACAAAACTGGCCATGTGGCAAAACTGCCTTTAGTTTGCCCGCCTCGGTAGCGTGGGGGTAGCGAGTCTCCCTCACGTTCAAGTGGTCCCGAGTTCGAATCTCGGTCAGGGTGAGTTACCTGGATAAGGTTTTTTTCCGGGGGTTTCCCTTATCCTGAAAGACGAATGTCGGCTAACTCTAAGCTTTATGGACCCTGGGCTCATTTAAGCATCATTTCACCCATTCCATTCATCGTCTGATATGACTTAAAGTTGGAGGACGTAAAAAAAATGAAGAACGTAAAACAGTCAATGCCGAATGATACACAATCATTTGTTTGCCGCAAGTCTTCGGTGACGTAAGGAAAACCAAAAGTACTGTAGAATCGTTCTTCATCAAGACAATGCGACCGGATACACATCTCGAATAACAACAGAGTATTTGAAGGCTCAAAAATGGAACTGATACATTCCTGATTTGGCACCCAATGACTTACTTTTGTTACCGAACATTAAGAATAAATTGCGTTAACAACGATTTTTGTCAGCAGAAGAAGCCGTTGATGCCCTCAAAACCCATGTTTTGGAGGTGTCTCAAGAAGACTGGGATAAATGCTTTAACAAATGGTTCAAACGGATGCAAAAGTGTATTGATCACAAAGGAGAACATTTTGAAGAATGATAAAGAAGTTTTCAATCAGAAATTACCTTGTTTTAATTATTAGGCTCAAAATATACGAGGGCTGTTCAATAAAGAATGATCACAATTTTTTTGACAACGTAAATTTTTACTCATCCTCATAATTTTGATTGTCCTTCTCATGTATAATATTTTGAGGTTTATTATTATATGATTGTTGTGAAAGTAAAAATATAAACTGCGAGGTAAATTCTGTTTTATATTAATTGAAATTGAATTTAGAATTTAAATAAAAAGAGCCCTGAATGCGATGCACTTGCCCCAGCCTTTTTGCCAGTCTTCAAACACATGCTGGAAACCATTTTTTGAGAGATCCTTCAAAATCACCTCCGCAGCTTTTACCACTGCTTCTGATGATGGATAATGCCTCCCACGAAGTCGTTTCTTCAAGTTAGGGAATAGAAAAAAGTCACATGGGGCTAAATCCTGACTCTAGGGAGGATGAGGGATGCACTTCACGTTGATTTTTGCAAGATATTCAGCAACAACATTGACAATATGTGGCCGCGCATTATCGTGGTGCAGCATCCAGCCTGCTTCACGGAAATGTGGTCTTCTACGCATGGTATGGACTTCAATGTTTTCAGGACATCCCTGTAGTATTGTCCAGTTACTGATGTGTGTGCAGGTACAGCAGGCTGATAAACCATTCCATGAATATAAAAGAATGAGATGACCATAACTTTCCTAGCAGAAGCAACCACTTTTGCTTTTTTTGGGGGTTGGTGATGAAGTAGTTTTCCACACTGAGCTTTACTGTTGGCTCTCAGGATCAAAATAATGTAGTCAAGTTTCAACAGCAGTGATTACGTTTGAAAGAAACTACGGATATTCCTCTAACATCAACTTTAACTGTATGCAGACCTGGATGCGAATATCCTTTTGTTCGGGAATCAACAGTCTTGGAACCCATCGCGCACACACGTCTCATGTGTAAAGTTTCAATTACCAACGTGTGGATAGCAGCCAATGAAATGTTCAGTATTTCAGAAAGTGATCTTAAGGTAATTCGTCGATTCTCTCTCACAATGGCAGCAGCAGTGTTGATGTTTTCTTCCGTAAGAGCTGTAACTGGAGCGCCGGATCAACTTTCCTTTGAAATTGATTGTCTTCCCTCTTTAAACATTTTAAACAACCTTCGAGCTGTGCTGTAGGGGAGAACACACTCTTCATAGACCTCCTGTAACATTGTATAGGCCTCTACTGAAGATTTGTTGATAAGAAAGCAGAATTTCAAAGCCGCACATTGTTCCTCGCGTGTTACCTCCTTTGTAGTGGTAGGTGATACTGAACATGTCTAAACTTTCGTGGTTCTCACAGGCGGGAACCAGGAGTACCAACAATGAAACTACTAGGGCGTGTTTGTTTCATATTAAGCTAACGGAATGTAATAAGTTTGAGTTTTAGTAGGAAAAGTTATGACCGCAAAAAAATTATGATCATTCTTTATTGAACAGCTCTCGTAAATAGTGTCGCTTGTTTTATTATTTCCACTGCCTCTCTTATGTAGAACTTAGTGGTTTTCTAAACGTCATATTGTCAACACTGATGCTGCGGAAGGCAAATGAAATTAAACATTGAAACAATTGAAAATGAACATCATATTCTTGGTAAGTATCTACCATGAGGAAAGGTAATCTATAATATTCAGGACTGTTTAAAAAGTAGTGTATGATGCAAGGGATAAAAGGATTTTAGTTTGTTCGTATGTCTCGGCCTGCGGCCACGTTTGGTTATCACACCTTCTCACAAATTTTAACCCTGTGTCATAAATAACTATTTTAATAGATTAAAACGGGTAACCAAGGTAAATAAGTGAATGCGGAAGGCAGAGGATGCGGCCGAAGTTCCTTCTAAAGTTTTAATTCTGAAAGAAATTTAAAATAATTTCCATGTTCTTAAAGTGGACTAAAGGTGGTCTCATTTGAATTTGGTGTTTTGGAGAATTCATTGGGTTTCTTTGGTTTAGCAATGCTCTTTAAAGGATGTCATGGCTAGTGTTGCGTACATTGCGAGCATGTATCAGTCTTCTGTTGATAATAAACAGTCACAAAATGGAGATAACAAAGTTTGTAGTTAGAGTACTTCTAAAACAGTTCCCGTAGGGGAGGGTATCCGTCCCCTTCAGCTGCTGTGATGCGAGCTCTGCGAACCCCTAGTACACGTGGTACCTCTGACTTTAATAGAGGAACATTTGAGCCCCTCCCTGAATGGGAGTTGTTCGGATTGGGTTGGACTCGAGGGGGCAGTGGTTTCCGGTGCCCGTGGGAGATTGGGTAGTCTCCGGACGGGGTTGAGAGAAGCCATATATTCCCGCGTAGTAGCCTGCATAGTTAGTAGAAGTGCTAGATCACCAGGCGGCCCCACCGAGGTTGTTCGGTAGTCTTCTCTGAGAGATTGACGCGCGTAAGTGGCGTAACCACTTCCGTCCCGTCTTGAGTCAATAGGACCAGATGTGGAGGCCTGTTATTCTCTAGGCCTTGCCCTATGGAAAGCCTCACGGAGGTGCTGGGCGCCCTGTAGGGAAAGCTCAGTAACTCCCTGGTCATTAGAGGGGGAGGGTCGGTGTTCACTTTGTGTGGATTACCCTGGTAGATACCCTCGAGTTTATATATATAGTCCTAAAACACTACCAGATTATAAAGCCTCTGCCGGAGCTCGAAGAATATGTGAAATGGAAGGAGAAGTTGTCGTTAGTGAGCGTGTGGCACAACGATGGAGACGAAAACACTAAATATTCACCACGTTCTGGAAGACCTTATGGAATATTGAGGATACACAATAAGTTTGGGAAAAAAATTCGCAAGAAAGTACCCGTAAGCTTTCAGAAGAACCTGGTGTATCGAAAAATACCACACATCGCCACATTAAGACACTTGGAAAACCATACAGAAGCTATAGATCTGTACCTCATGAACTGACACCTGAACAGGCTGAACGTAGAGTGGATATCTGTTGTCAGCTTATCCGTAATCCTATGGATGATAGGTTTGTAAGGAGAATAGTCACTTGTTATGAAAAATGTCACGAAACCCTGATACCTCGAAACAGTGACTTGATTCCCGCCAACCTGACAAAGTGATCGTTATAAAAAATCAGTTTGGTTCCATAGTGATGTTCTGTGTCGGGGGAATTTTGAAAGTGTGATTCACTGGGAGTTTGTTCTAAAGGGGTGGGAAATTGATGCAGATCTTTATTCTCAACAATTGGAACGAGTTCATTAAATTTTGAGACGACATACTCAGCATTAGATAACCGAAATAGAGTTCTATTGTAACAGGACAATATAACACCACATACTGTACCAACAACCTGGGAAACAATTCAGGAATTGGGAGAAATCGAACTACTACCATACCCAGCATACAGCCCTGATCTCGCACCATCAGACTATCTTTTTCGACGCATGACTCGTTTTATATGTTAAAGAAATGTTGACACCATTGAAGCAGTACAAGTGGGTGTCACGAATTCTTCTCATCAAAAGCCAGAGACTGGTACCATCGTGGGATAATAAACCTCACTGAACGATGGCTCAAGACCATAGAATCTAGTGATCTATACTTTGAAAGTTAGTTAATTGCTTGTCAGAACACATTTCAAATAATAAAATTGTTTTTGCTAAAACATTACTTATGAGACGGTGATTGTAATACCCCTCGTTCATACAAAATCACCGAAATATTTTAATGTAGTTTATAAATTACTATTGATACACTTTCACCTAAAAACACATACACTGTATGTACTGTAATAGTCTATGTATTTGTACTGTACTACAAACTAGTCGGTAGTAAAAAAGACAGCGAGCTTCTGCTGTCTCAGTTTAGTGTATCGCTTATCTCATATCCGCTTTAACATTAGACGTTCATTTGTCTTGACTCTCGAAATAAAACATCAATTTCTCTATGTTTGTTACTGCTTGTACGTGGGTCATAACCACAGCTGGTTCATCAACACTATCTGAATCTGAATACTCTTTATTTTCTTTTTCAGTAACACTACATGATGCAATAATGTCTTCCTCTGTAATTGGTTTATAACCTCCATTATTGTCAATGTCTTCATCAACAACATCTGAAAAACCGTGCATATTTTTAAAAACGCCTATAAAATCTACTTCTATACTTATTCTTTCTTCTTCTTCAACCTTATTTTCTGTCAAGTCACACACGCCATCCTAAGCAGGTGAGGTGAGGGCAATGAATTGGTCCTGGGGTTTAACGAGGTTATATATATAAAGGTGTCGGTGACATTGGATATCTCTGGTTGCTTCTAAATTAACTATTAATATTTATCACATTTTTATTAATTATCAAAGCTTATTATTGTTTTTAGTAAATATTCTTTATCGATGGAATAAGATATCTCGGATATCCTTGCTCTATCATTATTTGCCGAATTCTATTATACAGTCACACTTGCGAAAGATGACAAAATCCTAAATTTTTCTTAAAACACTAAGCGATCAAATGTATACTACTATGTCAAGAAAGTTCGGGAATTGGTCAATGAAATACAAAATATACACTATTCAAGCAATTTTATTTTATCGCTTTCAAAGTATGTCCGTTTCGAAGTTATACAAAGGCTGGACCTGACAAAGAATGGTCTGCTGCACGTGTTCAAGGACTGGCAGAGACGCTGTATGAGGAGACTACTTTGAAAAATACCATGTAAACTTTGAATTGCAGTAATAAGCATCTGTGAAAAAAAATCAGACGCAGTATTTGTTTATCAGTCCTCGTACATTTACGCCAAAGAATAATCCAATTATCAAAACATTGTGGTAGGCATTTTTTTTTTTTTTTGGAATCTTTGTCACTTGTCACAGCGAATTCTGCTTTTGTCTTCTATTGACTGAAAATGGGTGCCTCAAAGTGGTAACTTGAGTTTTGGAAAGAGAAATAAGTCGCCTGGAGCCAGAGCAAGTGAATACGCTGATTTTTCGATGGGATTTGTTGAGCTTTTGACCAGAAATTCGTTCAAAATAATAGCCTTGTGAGCTGGGGCGATATCCATGAGTTGTCTTTCCACAAATCTTGACTTTTTCGTCGTATTTGTTCTCTCAAACGCCATATAACGGTCAGATAATAGTGTTTATTTACCGTCTGACCTTCTGGCAACAATTCAGAATGAACATCAGGATAATTGACATGACTTTCAGTTTTGATTGAGTTTGGCGTGCTCTTTTGGCTTTCAGTTCAGCTGGAAGACCACACTGGGAAGCTTGTTGACTGGTTTGCGTATCAAAGTCGTAAACCCACGTCTCATCACCAGTTACAATGCGTTTCATCAATGTGTGGTCGGAGTTGATTCACTCTAGCATGTCTTCAGCGATCCTTACGAAATTGAGTTTTTGCAGAAAGTTCGTCTTTTGGAACTAAACGAGTAATGCCCAAACAATCGCTTAAAATCGCACGAATCGTTACATGGGACACAAATAGTTCAGCGACAATCTCTCTCAGAGCTAAATGACGATTTTCAGACATTTCCTTCACTTTAGCGATGTTCAGTTGAAACAGTTGATGGCCGACCAGAGCGAGACAAATGTTCCACCACATCTCGACCACTCTTGAATTCACTGTACCACTCATACAGACTTGTTTTTGATAAAGTCGATTCACGGTAAGCCCTCTGTAACATTCGGCACAGGAAATGCCATTTTCAATGCAAAGTTTGAGACAGATTCTTTGTTTAATATTTTTATTCATTGTAAAGTCGCAACACACCTTTAAGATGCACTAACAAAGTGGCGCCATGTTAAAATAGATGACAATCAAACTCCGCGTGGGTATAGAGGAATGATGCACCAACTTAGCGACAACAATAATTTCGAATCCCCACTTATACGAGATTGTTTATGACCAATTCCCAGTACTTTCTTGACAGAGTGTAAATGCCCTCTTACCTGGAAATGATAAGCAGATTGACCAAGTTGTACATCTGTCTGAGATTCACATCAGTGACAACTTCATCGTTACAAATGTGACATTTGAGCAACCTGGTGCTGCTTGTTTTGGTGGCTTGTTGCGTTGATTTACTGCGTCTTCGTTGACGAGAATACCAATGACATCGCAGCACGTGACAACAGACTTGCACGTTACCGGGAACAAGCCCCATGTGTCATTAAGTTGCTTGTATGTATTCGCATCTTGTAGTGCATAAGGCGCCTCCTTTCTCAGTAATAAAACTTACACAACTGAGGGTTCAGGACAGAAACATTTTAAGAATTAATAAACTGCATCAACATACAGTGGCGGCACGTGAGCATTTTTCTTGGTGGAGCCAGTTGTGAAAGTAGAAGTGAGGTTATACCTCTTAAAACTAGTCACCTTTAGTTGATTTCCTAAACAGTGCAATAGAAGAAATGTGTGGAAACACAATATATTTTTAAACATTAACTAATAATAACAAATAAAATAGAACTCACCAAGTGAATTTACTTTTAAAAAAGCTAAGCAGGTATATTCTTCTGGACGACAAACATTTCAGTTACTCTGTTGTTGAAGTTAGGGATTTCACCTATTTCCTCTTTTGTCAAGAGAACCAACAGCTAAGGAATTAAGCCTATCTTGGCCTATGGCCTTCCTAAGGGAAGACTTAATTCTTTTCAATGTGCTGAAACTTCTCTCTGCCTCGTCTGTTAGAATTGGAATTGTTAGTGTTTTTGTGTGCTCCAAAATCGCTTCCTCAAAGGACTGTTGTATGAAAAATTGAGTTCACTGACTGAAGGGATATCTTTGAATGTATAATCATAATAAATCACTGACAGTTCATTTTTTCAACTATGTTAGGAGATTATGGGATTTTAATTTGATGCAAACTTTCTCACAGAATCAACAGGAAATTTTCCCTGAATGTAATAAATTTCTTTGTGTCAATATCATCCTTTCACTTGGTTGACCACTGTGCCACACATTTCTTTGGCATCTTAATTCACTTTCTTAATTCATCTTAAAATGCACCTATAGCAGCTCTGAAAATTAAAAGGAGAAATGAAACTCTTAAGAGTACGCAAGTTACAGAGTAAAATTTGTGTATCCGATACAAATAAGCAGCATAACTTTTGTACAAAATTAAGACAGCAACTTTTGCACGGTAGTCATGAAGTAAGCGGGACTTAAATTGATAAAAGAATGTGTATTGCTAAAATTCACGTCTTTTCCTTCATGTTTTGCGGTTTTGCCGATCTACGATTGGTTATTGGCGAGCATTTAAAGACCGCGTCTTAGCGGTAGTCTCGAATGAATAGAGAACATTATCTTTTGTCGCAAAAGATGTCGCTTAAATTATCGAATTCCATATTGCGGTACTCTATTTTTAGTTACTGTTATATGACAATGCATTGTTGTCACTATCCGATAAATTGTGGAATGGAGCGAGAGAATCTATCTGGAAACATGAAACCGTTGAATTATACTCGTATCCGGGCTGTTTTATAAATAAAATATGAATTTAAATACTATACCGCAAAAATCTGACCATAAAATGACAAATTATATAAAAAAGTAACCTAAACTACATTCATTATTGCAGTTTAATTTACTCAGGATTGCCAAACGAGGAAAAAGAGATCCAGAAATTACACTATTTCAACTTTTTCCTGTTGTTACAACAGAAAATCGGGTAATAACCAATGCAACACAAACCTTTTTGATTTATCCACTATGAATTTTGATTATTAGTCGACTGTTTTTAATTTACTGAAAGCTTTCTATACCTATACAAAGTATTTTTAGTTTAGATAACAAAGATAAAATTAACTGTTCTTTCACACTAGCCGTGTGTAGGACGCACTATGAAAGGGTAGAGCCAGACTGAAAATTTCAATACCATAACCGGCATTTGAACCACGAATCTTCTGGTTTCCGTCCAGCCGCTCTAAACCATTGAGCTACTATGGCCAACGTGCGAACATGATATTAAATTCTCCAATTGACTCGTGTTTCTCCCGGTAAACCACTATGAGTTCTCATAGACACATGAGACAACGACCTTAAAAGCGACTTACTATGCTGTAAGTACTTTATGGCCCGGACTTTATAGTTCCGACCACTATTAGGTACAATTAATGGAAATTAATTGTTCTTTCACACTAGCCATGTGCAGGACGCACTATGAAAGCGTAGAGCCAGACTAAAAAATTCAATGCCATAGCCGGGATTTGAACCACGAATCTTCTGGTTTCCGTCCAGCCGCTCTAAACCATTGAGCTACTATGGCCAACGTACCAACATGATATTAAATTCTCCAACTGACTCGTGTTTTTCCCGGTAAACCACTAGGAGTTCTCATAAACATATGAGACCACTACCTTAATGGCGACTTACTATGTTGTAAGTACTTTAAGGCTCGGGCTTTATAGTTCAGACCACTATTAGGTACAATTAATGGAAATTAATTGTTCTTTCACACTAGCCGTGTGTAGGACGCACTATGAAAGGGTAGAGCCAGACTGAAAAATTCAGTACCATAGCCGGCATTTGAACCACGAATCTTCTGGTTTCCGTCCAGCCGCTCTAAACCATTGAGCTACTATGGCCAACGTACCAACATGACATTAAATTCTCCAACTGACTCGTGTCTGGTTCTACCAGACACTGACTGTCTGGTAGAATCCAGTGACTGTCCTCATTTAAACTGTTTTGAGATCATTTCAAATTAGTAGATCTGTGTGTCGTTTCCACTTCAATCTTCTCCGTGCTCGTTCTTGTGGCATATGCTGAAGAATCCGTCTCAGAGTTGCATTTTCATGTTCACCAAAGGATGTGAAGAGCCGTGTGTAGCAGGACTGAAGAGTATCTTCTATTATTGGAGAAAGTAGATCTTTGTGTAATGTTGAACTGCGAATGTACCAAGGTGCAATTCCTATTAGGCGCAAAAACCGATTTTGTAAAGTAGTTTTCTGTTGGTTTGCGTTTTGAATGTTGAACTCCAAATTGAATAACCATATACCCAAATAGGTCTGATTAGCGAGAAGTAGATAAGTCATTTTGTAGATAAGGGCAAAGGAGAAGTATTGGATATTAGAAATTTCAGTTGATGAATTTTCTGTCTAAGTTTCTTGATAAGACTAGTGACGTGTGCGTTCCAGGTTAATTTTGAATAGAGGATTAAACCAAGATATGTAACTACAACACACTGTGGCACTATCTCGTTGGCAAAGCTTGCAGTGTTTCTTTTATAGGTGAATTTCACTAATTTGGATTTATTTGTATTCATATTTACTCTCCACCTTTTGCACCATTCATCAACTTTATCCGTGAAAGATTGTAGTTCACTAGCAATATCAGGTCCTTTGTTAAGGATAGTTACATCATCTGAGAATTGTGCGATAAGCAGGTTACCCTGTGTAGGAAAATCCAAACTAAAGAGTAAGAAGAGGAATGGAGCCTTGAGGAACTGCTGCTTTTGCTTCCTGAACTTACTTCTTAGCAATGGCGGACTGTTCTGATGAACACATATTTGAGTCTCTAGTGAACTTAGTATCAAATTATAATAATATAAACAAACCACATGACAAACAAAACTGTATTATAACAAGAACAATGAAATTCGCACTAAACTTAGCTAAATTTCAGTTTAATAGAGGAACAATATTGGCTTAGTATTAATACTTAGCAAGGCCTCCTGTGTCTTCTATTAGTCGATTGTAATATGTAATAAACTGTACTTCAGCAATTTATTTGAATACAGTTGGCGATACTGGCTAAACAAAAGAACGTCGATAAATGGTACACAACAAAAGAATGACCAGATAGTAAATCGTATACGATTAATTAACGCCTCTATGTTTATCTAATCGGATTCTATATTCCGGCTGTAACACATGCGCGATGGCGGCAATGATTTGCGGCACGTTGACTACCTCGAAGCCCCGAGTTGCGGCGGTCATTTGTAGCAGGATACCATTTGGTGCTGATGAGATGATGCTACACGTCAACATAGCCCAATATGCAGACGACGTGCTACTATACAACACAGATAGAAACGCACTCAGAGCCTTCAAACCAATACAGCGACACTTAAGCCTCAATCATGACTGGTGTAGGCTTTGGCGATTGTCTATTAACCCAGAGAAAAGCCAAGCCATACTCTTCACCAAGCGTCACTTTCCCGCCAACCTCCCCGCCTTTAACTATTCTGGCAGAAGGATAGAGTGGACAAACTCTCTAAAGTACCTAGGTGTAAAGCTGGACAAGGGCCTAACTTTTCGGGGTCACATCCAGGAGGTAGCTCATCGGGCATGCGGAGCTTCGGCTTCGTTATACCCCATGATGCGCTCAGGAATGCCGACACCCCTTAAGTTGCGCCTTTTTCAGGCTTTAATTCTTCCAATCATGCTTTATGCTTGTGAGATCTGGGGCATGGCCGCAGGAACCAATCTGCGACAACTTCAGCGTGTACAAAATAGATGTCTTAGGGCCATCTATTCTGTTTGCTGGAGGTTTCCCGTGAGATACCTTCATGAAGCCTCATCTCTCCACTATGTGGAAGATGTCATTAGGCGCCGCGCCACAAAATTCTACGCGAGTTTGCCTCAACATCAGAGCGCCCTGGTGAGGTCTCTAGGGAACTACAGAACAACCGAAAGACGCTACAAGCTATACCGGCTTCCCCGCGTGGCATGCGGGCACACCCGGTAATAATAAAGTTCTTATTACAACCTTAAAATTATTAATGTTTGAAATTAATAGACTTTCTAAATTAAACTCTTCCTAAAATTATCACACCAGCGGTGCACACAAGCGTTGCACCCGAGTTGGCTACCATGAGGAGCTAAGGCTACCTCCCTTCTTTTCATCTACCTAAACTTAAACCACCACCCTGCAAAACCCCACATTTCCTGTCATTAAGTGGTTAAGTCCGTGTAGGACAGGTACACGAATGACACACATCGTGCTGACCCTCAGTCAGCCGCCAGCTGCTTGAATGAATGAAAAAAGTATCGGATACTTGGATTTTGGAACTTGATGTTCAGGAAATAAAGAAATTGAAAAAATTCTCTTTAAGTTAAATCCGAATTTTACTTGATTTGTATTTGAAATCAATACTATTATACAAATTTAAAACAATATTTTTTCCCTTTGATGAATGAATTAAAACAGTTCTCTGGTTATGAACTAGACTTTTGCAAAGATGCAGCACTTTTACACACGCGTCCGTTCACTTTGAAATCACGATGCAAAAGACATTAGTTTTCAGCAATCTAACTTACACTATATCGAAGCTTCAATTCACGTTGATGAATAATTATAACTATTCTAATTCTCAGGTTTGCTACCTGCTTTTTGCTGAATACATGCAGCATTCTGCACGCGCGTCTCACACGCGTCTGTTCCATTTGAGGTCACCATGCAAAAGACGCTAACTTGTCCTCTTCACTTATTGACCTTTAACCTTATCACCATGCTAACTAAATATTCTAGTCTACATCATTTTTTGCTGTGGCCAATATACTAATTTTGAATTACATATTTTTCTGATTTTCCAAATATAAACTCCTATAAACAATTTTCTTTTATAATTTTAACTCTCTATCATATTTACCATTTATCTAGATTGGATATTAACATTTATCTTTGCCTGTCTGTGACCTAATTTATTTGGTCATGGCCACCTATAACTCATAGCAATTCAAAACAAAACTCTCATTATTTTAAATATATCAATATGAAACGTAAATGAATAAAACCGATATCACTCTCTCACTTGACATATTAACATCTATATCACGGCAATCCATTTAAAAGTTGCTATTAATTGATACTGCTTTGTTTTGACTGTAATTCCACTTTTGCAACTTCGGTCCACACATGGCTTGTGTGGAAGAACAGTTAATCAACACAAGTAATATCACGAGATGTCTGACTTAACCAATAAATTCTTAAATGGAGCGAGTGAATTTGTCTGGGAACATCAGGCCGTCGAATGATATTTATCTCGAATATCTTATAAATAAAACGTGAATTTAAATACAATAACGTGAAGATCTGACCAGAAAATGATGAATTATGTAAGCACAATAACCTAAAATGTATTCATTACTGCAGTTCGACCTACTTAGTATTGCCAACCAAGGAAAAGAAAATTTTAAGAAATACAAGCATTTAGATTTTCTCTTGTTATAACAGAAAAAGTAGATAACTGGTGCATCATAAACCGTTTTGAACTATACAATTTGAGTTTTGATTGTTAATCGATTGTAATGTGCAATAAATAGTTTTAAGCCATTTATGGGAATATAGTTGGCGGTACTGACTAAACAAAAGAATGCCCTACTGATAAACGGTACAAAACAAAAGAATCACAAGGTAACAAATGGTATACGATAAATTAACGCTTCTTTGTATGAAATAGAATAATTTAGCGATTGCAATTAATGCATGTTTGTTACAGTTTTGTAGAGTGGAGATGGTTGAAGTAGAAACCACTTTTTATTTAAACTTCTTTAACTTTCCCTTATGCCACAGGCGTGGGGTGGTCCTTGGTTAAGGTTTACCATCTACTGAAGATTCCTCACCCTCTTAAAGGTCTTCCTCTCTTCATATGTGGTCCCAAGACGTCCTCGAATTCTTATGCCTTCTGGTGTACGTTCCATGAGGTGAAGTTTAGGATTTTGTTACATAAGGCTTATGTGTCCAAAGCGACCAAACCACTACGACTGTCCCTGAACTAATCATTTCTCCATTGGGGGTTGGTTAAGTTCTCTTATCTTGTAGTTTCGGATCTGTACCGTGTTTACTTTACGTGGTGAAGTCAAAAAAGCGGGGAAATGTATTACTCCGCCGGCGACTGTGATTGGAGGGAATACAATCTGATTTTTAAAAGAAGATATGTGAAGGTCATCAAGCAAAGGACACGAAGAGTAAGAAGGGAAGGTCGTTGCTACGGTAACGTAAACAAAGATTGCTAGAACAAAGGTTTCACGGCCGGAGTCCATAATACAATTGGAAACAATTGTATTAAAGATTGCTAGATTGGTTACACTGGTGAATCACATACTCCTCAGCTGAGTTATCTCTAGTTGTATGCGGGAAACAGAGTTTGCTTGAATATTCAGTTGCGTTGTGTGTTGTTAGCCTACTTTGTAAAACACAATTAAAATAGATTTTTATGGAAGCAAGACGTAGTGGCGGTAGGATTAGAGGTGGACCAAGGAATCATGGCCCAAGACAAAGATCAGCTTAGGGTTGGGATGCTAAATTGCACAGCCTAGCTAGAGAAGTTCTCTGTTCTCTTAGGGAATTCTCCCACCGGAAAGACAAGAGTTGTTTCTTATCAATGAACAGCTTATTCCTTTTATCCAAAAGTGACAGTCTCATGTCAGTAGATATGCTTGCACGTAAAAGAATTCCTATGGGTCAAAATTCCGGCATATCGGCGACAACTTTTATCTGCGGTCTTCCATTACTAAACGATGAATTTTTACAATGATCTCTGGAGTTGTGATTTCCACAGGACGTCCAGAGCGAAGCTCATCACTAGTGCTCATACGTCCCATTTTAAACTCTACAACCAACCTTTTAATTATTGTATATGAAGGGACAGAGTCTTTCAATGATCTCTGTAGTTGTGACTTCCAGAGGACGTCCAGAGCGAGGCTCATCACTAGTGCTCGTACGTCCCATTTTAAACTCTACAACCAACCTTTTAATTATTGTATATGAAGGGACAGAGTCTTTCAATAATCTCTGCAGCTGTGACTTCCACAGGACGTCCAGAGCGAGGCTCATCACTAGTGCTCGTACGTCCCATTTTAAACTCTACAACCAACCTTTTAATTATTGTATATGAAGGAACAGAGTTTTTCAATGATCTCAGCAGTTGTGATTTCCACAGGACGTCCAGAGCGAGGCTCATCACTAGTACTGTACGTCCCATTTTAAACTCTACAACCCAACTTTTAATTATTGTATATGAAGGGACAGAGTCTTTCAATGATCTCTGGAGTTGTGACTTCCACAGGACGTCCAGAGCGAGACTCATCACTAGTGCTCGTACGTCCCATTTTAAACTCTACAACCAACCTCTTAATTACTGTATATGAAGGGACAGAGTCTTTCAATGATCTCTGTAGTTGTGACTTCTACAGGACGTCCAGAGCGAGGCTGATCACTAGTACTCGTACGTCCCATTTTAAGCACTACAACCAACCTTTTAATTATTGTATATGAAGGGACAGAGTCTTTCAATGATCTCTGTAGTTGTGACTTCCACAGGACGTCCAGAGCGAGGCTGATCACTAGTACTCGTACGTCCCATTTTAAACTCTACAACCAACCTTTTAATTATTGTATATGAAGGGACAGAGTCCTTTCAATGATCTCTGGAGTTGTGATTTCCACAGGACATCCAGAGCAAGTCTCATCACTAGTGCTCGTACCTCCCATTTTAAACACTACAACCAACCTTTTAATTATTGTATATGAAGGGACAGAGTCTTTCAATGATCTCTGGAGTTGTGACTTCCACAGGACGTCCAGAGCGAGGCTCATCACTAGTGCTCGTACGTCCTATTTTAAACTCTACAACCAACCTTTTAATCATTGTATATGAAGGGACAGAGTCTTTCAATGAGCTCTGGAGTTGTGATTTCCACAGGACGTCCAGAGCGAGGCTCATCACTAGTACTCGTACGTCCCATTTTAAACTCTACAACCCACCTTTTAATTATTGTATATGAAGGGACAGAGTCTTTCAATGATCTCTGGAGTTGTGACTTCCCCAGGACATCCAGAGCGAGGCTCATCACTAGTACTCGTACGTCCCATTTTAAACTCTACAACCCACCTTTTAATTATTGTATATGAAGGGACAGAGTCTTTCAATGATCTCTGGAGTTGTGATTTCCACAGGACATCCAGAGCGAGGCTCATCACTAGTACTCGTACGTCCCATTTTAAACTCTGCAACCAACCTTTTAATTATTGTATATGAAGGGACAGAGTCTTTCAATGATCTCTGTAGTTGTGACTACTACAGGACGTCCAGAGCGAGGCTCATCGCTATTGCTCGTACGTCCCATTTTAAACTCTACAACCAACCTTTTAATTATTGTATATGAAGGGACAGAGTCTTTCAATGATCTCTGGAGTTGTGACTTCCACAGGACATCCAGAGCGAGGCTCCTCACTAGTGCTCGTACGTCCCATTTTAAACTCTACAACCAACCTTTTAATTATTGTATATGAAGGGACAGAGTCTTTTCAATGATCTCTGGAGTTGTGATTTCCACAGGACATCCAGAGCAAGGCTCATCTTTAGTGCTCGTACCTCCCATTTTAAACACTACAACCAACCTTTTAATTATTGTATATGAAGCGACAGAGTCTTTCAATGATCTCTGGAGTTGTGATTTCCACAGGACGTCCAGAGCGAGGCTCATCACTAGTGCTCGTACGTCCCATTTTAAACTCTACAACCATCTTTTTAATCATTGTATATGAAGGGACAGAGTCTTTCAATGAGCTCTGGAGTTGTGATTTCCACAGGACGTCCAGAGCGAGGCTCATCACTAGTACTCGTACGTCCCATTTTAAACTCTGCAACCCACCTTTTAATTATTGTATATGAAGGGACAGAATCTTTCAATGATCTCTGGAGTTGTGACTTCTACAGGACGTCCAGAGCGAGGCTCATCACTATTGCTCGTACGTCCCATTTTAAACTCTACAACCCACCTTTAATTATTGTATATGAAGGGACAGAGTCTTTCAATGATCTCTGGAGTTGTGACTTCCACAGGACATCCAGAGCGAGGCTCCTCACTAGTGCTCGTACGTCCCATTTTAAACTCTACAACCAACCTTTTAATTATTGTATATGAACGGACAGAGTCTTTCAATGATCTCTGTAGTTGTGACTTGTACAGGACATTCAGAGCGAGGCTCCTCACTAGTGCTCGTACGTCCCATTTTAAACTCTACAACCCACCTTTTAATTATTGTATATGAAGGGACAGAGTCTTTCGATGATCTCTGTAGTTGTGACTCCTACAGGACATCCAGAGCGAGGCTCCTGACTAGTACTCGTACGTCCCATTTTAAACTCTGCAACCAACCTTTTAATTATTGTATATGAAGGGACAGAGTCTTTCAATGATCTCTGGAGTTGTCACTTCCACAGGACGTCCAGAGCGAGACTCATCACTAGTACTCGTACGTCCCATTTTAAACTGTACAGCCAACCTTTAATTATTGTATATGAAGCGACAGAGTCTTTCAATGATCTCTGTAGTTGTGATTTCCACAGGACGTCCAGAGCGAGACTCATCACTAGTGCTCGTACGTCCCATTTTATACTCTACAACCCACCTTTTAATCATTGTACATGAGGGACAGAGTCTTTCCTTGATCTCTGGAGTTGTGACTTCTACAGGACGTCCAGAGCGAGGCTCATCACTAGTACTTGTACGTCCCATTTTAAACTCTAGAACCAACCTATTAATTATTGTATATGAAGGGCCATAGTCTTTCAATGTACTGTCCATTTCCTTCTTGATTTCTTTAGGCGTTAAGTCTTTCAAATGGAAGTATTCATTTACTGCTCGTTTTTCCAAATCCTCCATTTTTGTGAAACTTCTACACTTGTCTTGCTTAAAATGCTTTCATTCAAAAACTAAGTAAGCGATTAACCAGTAACTATGGATACAAGATAGTATAGAGTTAAACTGTTTCATGCTATCCGTCAAATAGCCCAGGAATTATCGGCCGACCCTTGTATGCAATGCAGTGACGAATTATTTTTACTTGTGCTTTTGTTTCGCTCGCTCTTAAACTTCTGCTACGGCTAATGTTGACATCCGTACATACTTTATTGTCCAATGCTGAGCAGTCCACCTGATGTCAGAAAGAATGCTGAACCGTACAGCCGCAACGCGCCGAACAACGTACTCTAGTTCTTCATCCCTCCGCTTGGCTCTCACCAAGTCGGCCCGGGTTCAATCCCAGGCGACCGCAAAGTGAGATTTGTGGTGGACAAAACGGCGCTGAGGCGGGTTTTCTCCGGGACCTCCGGTTTCCCCCGCCATCTCATTCTACCGGTGCTCCATCTTCATCTCATGTATCACCAGTGTCACCGCCTGCGGTGCCGTATGTAGTAAACGTGGGCGTTAAACACTGCACATTGCATTTTTCCTTCATCCCTGAAATAGATGTTGTATAAATGAGGGACTGGAAAGTTCCGGAGGATGATTTATCGACCTTGGAATACAACGAACACTCTATAGCCACGGCAACCACAGGGAATCGAAACTGAGACCTTCTGAATGTGGAGTATCTTGCTGGGTCAATAATGTATGATGTAGGACAGCAATAACGATATAACTGAGTCAGTAAGAATGTAGAAATGTTAAGGAAGTTTGTAATAAAATATGTTACGTTACTGGATGAGAGGTGCTGCAGTATTTGCTTCTATAATGAAGTATGGAGCATTATCAGGTCAAGCAGCGAGTGTCGCCCGCCAGTCCGACTTCAGGCGTCGCCCACTTCATGTTTCAACTTTCTCACTGAGCCACTTTGTGGATGACAGCCCACTGTGCACTAATAATTTCTTATTCTCAAGCACGTACTCATTTCTGAAGCTCCACCGCAAAATCTGCAAAGATCTATGCTACTCTATAAAGTATTCTTGTAGAAGTTCATTTTTAATCAATTTCATATTGACTTTTTAGCACAAATTTCCAAGGATATTCAGAGTTGTAATTTTTGCAAAAAACTAAAAAGGGCACTGGGCATAGGTATTACCTCCGATAATCTATTTGCTGTTAGAATAAACATTCCTACGAATTCGCGAAATTGTTTAACATAAGTTCTGTAGGTAAACAACAATGCCGTCACCTGAATTTAAATATTACCGTTATTGCATCAATCAGTGCATTGTTGAACATCTGAAAGTCATTGTTTCCGCAGCAATCCCTTGTACCACATTGTAAACAACGCCTAAGCAACGGTTGATCACGTAGTGTTCCAAATAACAAAACTCAGAGGCAAGAGTTTTTTTAACGATTTTTTCCGCAATTTTCGCGAATTTTTTTCCTTTCTCGAGAACAATATTTTTTTTAGCGGTAAATGAGAAAATTTCTGTTACTTTTAGTCTGCATAGGAGACTTACATTTATTACAAATTACATAAATATAACTTTATTTAACATTCATGTCTTCATAGCATGAAGATAGAAGTCGTGAAAAAATATTTACAAATTTAACGAAAGCAAGATAAAATTTAACACTTAACAAAGCCAATACAATGACATCATCATGCGCACCGAAATAACAGCTAAGCGGGGCAACAATAAACAGACACTACAGCACCCGACTGGTCCGTGATACATAGAACTGTTTGTCGTATGGCAACTGGAAATGTTATTTATTGGATACCACACAGTACACAGCAAAAACCCCTACTATTCTGAGAAAAGGTACTGAGAAGTTACTGAACTTCTTGGAAGCTACTCTCAGATATTACATTACCATGAAAATATGTCCCTCAGGACTTAAGAATGTATTCTGAAATGCCTGCAACTTAAAAAAAATGAATATAAATAATACTTGACAGGAAACTACCCAGGTTTAGAAGCTAAAAGTGTTACCACTGCCTTACTGACACGCTGGTCTAGCTGGTTTAATTCAGTAGTTTACATTGCCAGCTATTTGTATAAAACTATCGATTTCTTTTCTAAAAAAGAAAAGCTTTCAGTGCCTGTCCAAAATTTTTAAATGATCTATTTTGCGATGCCAGATGCTGCAATATTGTAAAGGTACAGCAACAACAATATTTATTTCTGAAAATTTCAGGTTGATAAGGGATCAAATACTAGAATTCCAATCTAAACAAAAACCTGTGGCTTATCTTGTTTTATCCCGAATTACCTCGCTGAGAACCAAATGTGAAATATTAGAGAGTAGTCACCTTGGAAACAGAGTAAGTGCACTTATAGATCATATCATGGATCCCAGTGTTAGAACAGCAATAGAAGAGAATCTAAACGTTTACTGCCGTATGGCTGTGTCTAAATAGAACTCCATTATGGCAAAAGAAACTGATGATGTAATAACCATGAAAGCTATACCTTCATTTGTTTTAACCTTCTAGGTTCGTTACTAAATCAAGTATAGGTGATTTAAATCGTGTAATGGAAGCATTTAAATAACTAAATCCATTTAAAACCAGTGGTATTACTTGTGATTCTGATTTGTTTCTTTGTTACAAAGAGCTTTGTGACATTGTGGAACAGCAAAGCCATGATGGTAACAATAACAGATTAGATGTAGTAACAGCACTCTTGACATTGAAGACAAAAGCTGATTCTTAAAATAATTTCTATGAAAAGTCCCTTCAATGTCTTTGGTTGCCGATGTCAAACGCTGACAGTGAGGCATTTTTCTCTACATATAACTTAGTTGTGACAGACAAAAGAACAAGTATGAAAAGCGAAAATATCACAACTTTTTTTTTGTAATTTAGTCGTTTAACCTTTTAAGTCATATCGGACGTTGAATGGAATGGGTGAAATGATGCTCAAATAGGCCCAGGACCATGGAGGTTAGAATTACACGACATTCGTCTTTGAGGGTAAGGGAAAACCCCGGAAAAAATTTATCCAGGTAGCTCACCCAGACCGAGATACGAACTGGGGACCTCTTGAACGTGAGGCAGACATGCTATCATCTACGCTACCGTGGCGGGATATCACAACTTGTTTTATGCTGTGGTCTGACGATATCTGATGTCTGATATTTGATTTTATCCATGTTACCTACTATCTGCTGATTTCAAATACAATATTTTAATTTGGAAAAAAAAAAAAAAAGTTCTATTAGTTGTGTTACCCCAGTTACCTGTTACTTTTCATTTCAGCCATTTCATTACTCATTATTTCTCCTCGAAAATTTGCGCGAAATTAATGTGAATTTATGCTAAAAAATCCCACAAACACCACCAATTAAAATTATTAATGCTAAGTTTATAAATAATTCTCACCGCAAAATCTTGTCTCTGGCGATAAGGTATAAAGTGCATTATTGCAGTATGATGTTAATTCTGTATTATAGCTTGTGTGGTTAATTGAAAGCAAATAAAGCAAGAAGATTAATAAACTGCAGAATAAGTTCATGTTTAGAATTGCTGGCATTACTCCATTAGTGAAGAAATAGCTATAGACTCAATTTCCTTTGAGTCAACAAAGCATACGTGAATACAATTTGCCACCCGCCTTTTGTTTTACAGAGAATTAACAGACGAAGAGCGTGCTTTTGCCTTTTTTTCAACAAGACAATTTTCAACAGCTCATACAAGCAATCTTTAGATGAGGACAGCTGAAAATGTGTTTCAGGACAAATTTATTAGTTGAGATTTGTAGCCCCCTCTGTCCCCCGATCTAACCCCTGCGATTTCTATTTATAGGGTAACAAGACAATCTAACACGCCATGGAAGAATTAAAACAAAATATCCGGAGACCTTCCTAGCAAAAGAAGAAATATTTACTAAGAGAATATCATCCTGCCATGCACCTCCGAGACTCCTGCCGACATTTCTACCCTGAAAGAGACCACCAGAACAGAGACGATACGAAATAATAATAGAGATGAAATGGAGGAACAGAAAATTTTGGGATATAATTAACACATCTTTATCTAAAACAGATTTTTATTCATGGGACTTGAAAACACATTTCAGAAAAAATCTTATACACGATTTATAAGTGGAATGCAGTACCATCTTAACCTCCTTATGTACGTTATAGGGCAAATAAAACAACCAGTTATTGACTTCTTATAAATCAAATTCTCCGTTATATAATACAATACTTTATATTTTTTATTAGTCTTCCGATGTCATAACGGACGATGACTGAAATGAGGTTCAAATGAGTACAGGGTGCATAGAGCTTAGAGTTAACAGACATTCATCTTTCAGGATAAGGGAAAACCTCCAACGTTAAGTCATATCTGACGATGAATGAAGTGATGTTCAAATGAGTACAGGGTACATAGAGCTTAGAGATACCAGATATTCATCTTTCAGGATAAGGGAAAACCTCCAACGTTAAGTGATATCGGACGATGAATGAAATGATGTTTAAATGAGTACAGGGTACATAGAGCTTAGAGTTATCAGAAATTCATCTTTCAGAATAAGGGAAAACCTCCAACGTTAAGTCATATCGGACGATGAATGAAATGATGTTCAAATGAGTACAGGGTACATAGAGCTTAGAGTTACCAGACATTCATATTTCAGAATAAAAGAAAATCTCCAACGTTAAGTCATATCGGACGATGAATGAAATGATGTTTAAATGAGTACAGGGTACATAGAGCTTAGAGATACCAGATATTCATCTTTCAGTATAAGGGAAAACCTCCAATATTAAGTCATATCGCACGATGAATGAAATGATGTTCAAATGGGTACAGAGTACGTAGAGCTTAGAGCTACCAGACATTCATCTTTCAGGATAAGGGAAAACCTCCAATGTTAAGTCATATCGCACGATGAATGAAATGATGTTCAAATGAGTACAGGGTACATAGAGCTTAGAGTTACCAGACATTCATCTTTCAGGATAAGGGAAAACCTCCATTGTTAAGTCATATCGCACGATGAATGAAATGATGTTCAAATGAGTACAGGATACATAGAGCTTAGAGCTACCAGATATTCATCTTTCAGGTTAAGGGAAAACCTCCAACGTTAAGTCATATCGGGCAATGAATGAAATGATTTTCAAATGAGTACAGGGTACAGTGAGCTTAGAGTTACCAAACATTTATCTTTCAGTATAAGGGAAAACCTCCAACGTTAAGTCATATCGGACAATGAATGAAATGATTTTCAAATGAGTACAGGGTCCGTAGAGCTTAGAGTTACCAGACATTCATCTTTCAGAATAAGGGGAAACCTCCAATGTTAAGTCATATCGGACGATGAATGAAATAACGTTCAAATGAGCACAGGGTACATAGAGCTTAGAGTTAACAGACATTCATCTTTCAGGATAAGGGGAAACCTCCAATGTTAAGTCATATCGGACAATGAATGAAATCATTTTCAAATGAGTACAGGGTACATAGAGCTAAGAGTTAACAAACATTCATCTTTCAGGATAAGCTAAAACCTCCAACGTTAAGTCATATCGAATGATGAATGAAATGATGTTCAAAAGAGTACAGGGTACATAGAGCTTAGAGTTACCAGACATTCATCTTTCAGGATAAGAGAAAACCTGCAACGTTAAGTCATATCGGACGATGAATGAAATGATATTCAAATGAGTACAGCATACATAGAGCTTAGAGTTACCAGACATTCATCTTGCAGGATAAGGGAAAACCTCCAACGTTATATCAGATGATGAATGTAATGATGTTCAAATGAGTACAGGATACCTGGAGCTTAGAGTTACCAGTTATTCATCTTGCAGGATAAGGGAAAACCTCCAACGTTAAGTCATATCGGACCATGAATGAAATGATGTTTAAATGAGTACAGGGTACACAGAGCTTAGAGTTACCAGTTATTCATCTTGCAGGATAAGAGAAAACGTCCAACGTTAAGTTACATTGGACGATGAATGAAATGATTTTCAAATGAGTATAGGGTACATAGAGCTTAGAGTTAGCAGACATTCAGATTTCAGCATTCTTATACAGATAAGAATGACCGAGATTCGAAGTGGAGACCTGCTGAAGGGGAGGCAGTCGCGCTACCAGCTATCTTAGAGATGCTTTTCATGAGTTGTGGTATTCACACATACCTAAATGATTACTAAGGATTGGGTATATTTAGTTATTGGTGTCCTATGTGAGACAGTTTAACAAGGAATTTGTTAAAGTGATTGTTTAATATATGGACGAAGTGCTGTTGTCTCTATTTACCCAAGTAGAGAAAGTGCTCTGCATGCTGTAAAAGCTGGAAGGTGACACTTCCTTATTACATTTTCCTTCATTTTCCCTATTTCGTAAACAAGAAGGAAGACGCAGCAAAGGCCACGATAAATATTTAGTTAAATGTTTGTTGAAAGGCATTACTTATATCTGGATGCAGACGGAATGGCACCGTCATATCATGTGAAAATGCATTAAGATTCCATCAGGAACGACACTGGGGTCTCTAGAGCCGAATCTTAACAGTTTTTCTGGCGGCTGGGCTGTTTACTTCCGTTGGTGCATGGACGCCGATGCTGACGCCGCCGAGGCGATGGTTGTTCCCCCTTCCAGCAGATGTCGTCCGGACGTCGGGCGCCCTCAACGTTCACAGTATGTGACTCATCCCTCCCACGGAAACTCCCCTGAGAGGGTTTGATTCCTAACGCTTGCTTTACGCATAGGTAAATCCATGTTAACCCATTCGTCTTTCTGTCTTCAAATTGTATTTCCTTGTGTCCATAATGATGAGAGAGTGATTCATAAACACTCACCCTCTTCTGTGGTGCAACCCAAGGTCATATCTTGGTTGGGATGACTTTTCTAGATAAAGATTTTTTTTCTGAGGTTGGTACTGCTTTTTAACTAGAAATATAAACTGGACAATAGCAGTAATATTAGTTTTATTTGTCTTTAGGCTTAGTACAGCCAACGTCTAAATAAAACAGCCCTATAATTACTTCAAATACACAGTTTGTGATAAAAATACTCCTGAATGCTATAAAATGGATGTTTTACCAACCATGAAAGCACTTTAGATTTCAAAATATTTAATACACAAGTGTTTTACACAATCAGGTAAATAGTTATATATTTTAGAACCTGTACACGTAGGCCCAGTTGTATAAAAGATAATCTAAGTTCAAGCACATGAAAACGATCTTCAGTTAAGCTAAACTCAGAATTTTGTTTGTATAAACATTGATCTAAGTTCATGGCCTTTTGAACTACGGTTAAATCTAACTGGTGAATTTTTTCCAGTTAACGTGATTGAACTTAGATCAACAAAACTGCAGAACTTATACAATAGTTTCTGAAAAGAAATAAATAGTGCAGCTTTAAATAAACAATAAATAAAGCATTTTTGTGGTAACTTGCATAAATAATTAGCCTGTTTATTTCACAAATGTATGTTAAAGGTGCATTGTTTGTGTTCATAGCCTATACATTTTTATTATTTTCAGAATTCAGATTATTCTGATATCTCTGATGATTAGAATTTTCAATTTGAAAGGTCTCTTCGTGTTTTCCAACATAGAGGAAATCCCATCTCAGAACTAAATGACAGAAAATTCAAAATGAGATTTCGACTATCAAAGCATATAATCACATTACGTTTCTATGCAACTGAAATCTTTCAGATGGTGATTAGGAATATATGTAATATAAATAAAGGGACTGCGTTTAGAACAATACACAAAGTTACAAGGGAGATTGCAGCTTTAAGATCTCATTTCATCAGGATGCCTATAGAAAAGAGTGAAATAAGAAGGGTTATGCGAGATTTAAAGTTAAAGAAACGTATCTTCAATTTTGCTTGACCTTCTATTATTTGTTTATATTTTCCTTCTCACAGTATTGTAAACAGACCAAAATGAAAAAAGATGTACATTGGGCATATAATGGAGATAAAGTAAGCCAAATAATTAACTTTTGATAAATACTGCGTCAATATGGAGTAAATTCTTATACTGTTTATTCAAAATAACATTATTTCTAGTACAAATAACCATAAAGCGAAAGATTTATTTAGTTTTTGTTGTGTCTAGATTGGCTACTCTATGCACTTGAATTAAACAATGTCGAGTAATTCCGATAGTTCTCGAAACCTTTCGATACAACACGAAAGTTGCAATATGTTTGGCGATGTTGGCGCATTTGTTTTTGTGATCTCGGATCAGTACTGAACGGCGTTCATATGATCTAAGGTCAGCATTTTACAACCCACGCGGGTTCGTAAACTTAGTTCAGTTTTGATCTTCGATTATAAGTGAACTGCAGTTAGTGATTTTTATGCAACAGGGCCTTAGAAAATCTAACATAAGGCAAATTTACACTGGTTTTAACCAGGGAGTTCTATTCATGAGTTCTATTCTTAAAATATTATCTCGAGATTCATGCATATCAAGTAAAACATACAAAATATACAGATTAAGCTACATACGGCACCGCAGGCGGTGACTCTGATGGTAAATGAGATGAAGATGGAGCACCGGGGGAATGAGATGGCGGCGGAAACCGGAGGTCCCGGAGAAAACCCGCCCCAGCACCGTGTTGTCCCCCACAAATCTCACTTTGCGGTCGCCTGGGTTCGAACCCGGGCCGCCTTAGTGAGAGCCAAGTGGTCTAACCACTGAGCCACGGCGCGGCCCTCGGAACGGAGCAATTTCCCATGAAAAATTATACTGTAAGCCAGAAAACTGCCTAATGTGGAAACAAAGTTTGCGCAAATAGCCTGATTAAAACAGATTACTTTTTGTGTAATGGGTTACAACGTACGTGTGTTAAAAAGTGCAATCATTTTGAAGGCGACTTTACTTGCACCGAAGTTCCATAAACTATAAAGTTATAAACTGTAATCCTTCGAGGAAAAGGAAAAACAAATCATTAGCTCTCTCAACTCTGTTCTAACACACATGGTAAGGGTACAACTGTTTAGTAGTGTCTTCATTCTCAGTTTAGTTGTTACAAGTGATCAAGTACGAAAGGAAGAAAACTGTAAACTTTGGGATGTTCAAAGACACACTTTGGATGTACAAAGAGAAAACGTCCAGCTATAGAATTAACTGTGTTGTTTAAAGTTTAAAAAAACCTTAGATTTGCGACATTAAAAAAAGAACTTAAAATTAAAGACGAGTGGTTAAAGAGAACTGTAGGGTATATGAAACGTATCACAGAATCTACAGAGTACGACGAACTAAATCGTGCTGTGTTCGAGTAGTTTGCTAATGCGCGCGGTAAAGGAATTACCATTTCTAGACCATTACTTCAGACCCAAGCTTTAGAGACAACAAGTAAATTAGACAAAGATAATTTCAGAACTTCCAAAGGATGACTCGACAGTTTCAAACATCGTCATTACATTGTTTTGAATGTTGTGTGTGGTGAAACAAATGATGTTGATATACAGACAGTTGAAGATCGGACAGGGACAACTGACAGTAAACAGAGAAACTATGGGACAAACTACAGTTATTGTAACGTAAGTTGAAAATATAGTACATAATACATATCAGTCTAATATTATTTACACTTAATTCTACATTATTCATTCATTCAGTGTAAACGTGTGCGACTGTTTTGTAACTTCTTTGTATTCAAACACAGCCCTCTGTAAGACGGAAACCTGTACTGTTGTAGTTTACGTCCTCCAACGTTAAGTCATATCAGACAATGAATTGAATGGCTGGGAATGATACTCAAATGAATCCAGGGCCCATATAGCTTAGAGTTACCCGACATTCGTCTTTAAGGATAAGGGAAAACCCGGGGAAAACCTTATCCAGGTAACTCCCCTTAACCGAGATTCGAACTTGGGACCTCTTGAATGTGATGCAGACATTCTACCATCTACGTTACTGAGGTGGGCGGGAAAACCTGTAGAAACGGGAAATAAATGCCCGAACGATCGCGATCCCTTTTAAAGAAGTTTTGCTGTATTATACACTTTTAAACGAACTCTCAAGAGTTATTTTCCCTATGTGTGTTATCATTGAAGTTATCGGATTACACTGGGGAACAAAAAAAAATTAATTTTATATACCCGAAACAAAATAGGCAAATTCTTATGTAAACTGATCTGCTGATTCCAAAAATCCTCTCAAAATGCTGTATCACGTAACGTTTTTTAGGTATTCATAATTTTTTATGAAAACTTACAGAAATGTGATGTGATAAATCATATTTGATTAATTGAAAATAATAGGTATTTTATTGCCAAATAACATTGAAAATAATAATAATTATTAATTATTATTAGTAAAATAAATAAACACAAGATAATGATGAACACCAATACCTGAATTATCTCAAAAGTGTTTCACTGTTTTTTTTTTTTTTTTTTTTTTTTTTTTTTTTTTGTATTGACTCTCCCGTTTGAGGAACCAACAATAGTCTCCAAACATGGCTGAATCCCAACGATACTCTGGTAACGTCTTTCCATCTCAGAAATGTCCTGGTGAAAACGCTCACCTTGCTCATCACTTACTGCTCCTAGGTTTGTAGGGAAACTATCAAGCTGAGAGTGCAAAAAGTGGATTTTAAGTGACATACGGCAACCCATTTCTTTGTAGCTGCTTAATAGTTCTGAGACTAAAGTTTCATAATTTTCTTCTTTGTTATTGCCCAGGAAGCCTTCTACCACTGATTTAAATGATTTCCATGCTGCCAGTTCAACTCGTTTAAGCTTTGATTAAAAAACACTGTCTTTAAGAAGTAGTCTTATTTGAGGACTGACAAATATACCTTCCTTCAATTTAGATTCACTTATTTTAGGAAAGATACTTCTTAAATACTCAAATGCACTTCCACTTTTGTCCAAACCTTGAACAAAATTCTTCATTAACCCGAGCTTTATGTAAAGTGGGGGAGAAGAACTTTGTTTGGGTCTACTAGAGGCACATACTTAACATTGCTTGCTCCAGGGGTATAGTCTTCCCTTTCCCCCCTCTCTTTCACTATAAAATGCTTGTCAGTTGCCCTACTGTCCCATAAGCACAAAAAACAGCAGTATTTTGTGAAACCTCCCTGTAGTCCCGTTAGCAATGCAACTACCTTGAGGTCACTACAAATTTCCCAGCCATGGTTTTGATAACTAATAGCATCTAAAATTATGAACATGGAATCGTATGTCTCCTTCATTCCTATGGCATGAAATAAAGGTATTGAAGGTAGTAAATTGCCATTATGAAGCAACAATGGCTATTATTTTAAATTAAGTCAATATGAGTTGTATCATACCTCATTTCTGAAATTTTATATAA
The DNA here is from genome assembly GCA_030765055.1 of Mantis religiosa. Taxonomy (NCBI): domain Eukaryota; kingdom Metazoa; phylum Arthropoda; class Insecta; order Mantodea; family Mantidae; genus Mantis; species Mantis religiosa. Next base: position 19,981,472 of record CM060951.1, on the reverse strand, counting down.
AGGAATAAGAATATCTCAAAAACGTTACGTGATACAGCACTTTCAGAGGCATTTTTAGAATCAGCGAGTCATTTTGCATAAGAATTAGCCTATTTCGTTTCGGGTACAAAAAACGCGTTCCCTAGTATTATGTGAACACATCATATTTTAAAAATTGTGTAGTTTATTAATTTACAACTGTAAGATGCTAGCATTCCTAATGGCTTTTGGAAATGTAAACCGTAACACATAGCAAAAAATGTTACTACACAAAACATAGTACCCGCTAAAGTACACTACCTTTTTAAGTAATATATTTTGGAAGTTATTTTAAGGACATTACATAGGCAATTGTTTGTTGCTATATTCCACATATTCTGTCCATTAGATCCGTTGTTTACAAAAATCACTGTGTTCTTTACTGGATACAGAAGCTGTTCTAACCAGAGAGGCTTAAAAACTTGTTCTGATACATCGGTCCCTGCTAAGGTTTGCATATTACGCTGTCCATCAGTCCGTCGCAAGCTGGCAGGCTGAGGAACAGCCCGAGGATGGTTAGGGGAGATGCACCCAGTACCGCACACCTAACGTTTTGACAAAATTCAAAGAAAATGCAATGGAGAACAAGTAGCGTGTTACTAGTATCATGAAGCTAATAACAGACAGAAACAGCATTATTAATGAACATTCATGAAAGCGAGTCATGTTGACTTTTAATAACTAAAGTAAATATTAGGATAACTGCGCATCTCAAAAAGTGTTTCCCAGTACCGGACAGACGTGAATAAATACATATTTCTAAATAAAGGAAGAGCAACTGCATAATAAATCAGAACATAATTATTCTTAGAATAATTATTGTATTTTTGAGATAAAAACAGAACACGGTAACATTATAATATATTTTTCACAAGGAGATATTCACAACAAAATAAAAATGTCTTAGAACTAATGAAACATTTTTTTTAAACACAGTGATCACATCTATAAAAATCAATGTTCTCTTGCCCTGTACATTCAATATGTGTCCAACTCTTGCACGATACACACTTAACCCAAGCCTCGTCTGTGATTTCTAAGCAAATGATACTCTGTTAGAACACTTCAATCGACACTGGTTTTGGTTCCAAAATATAATTTTCTTTTCGTCTTCTAAGGCTCTTCACTATTTCCAGTTTCTGTTGGCACAGAGTTAGAGCAACACCAACTCCAATACTCAGACCATAATACGAGAATCGATTGTAGGAAAAATGGCGGCGCTCGTGGCCCAGCTTGTTATGTTGTGGTTATATCTACAGAGTAAAGTGTGTGTTTGTTTACTTTGATTGTGTGTTTGAAGAATTAATGTAATTCATATTACAGTGGCAATTAGTGACTAACGAGTTAGTTTATAGTTATGTATTTAACATAAAGTGATAACGTTTACCTAAATATATACTGTGAAGTATTGTCGAAATGCATCGTTGTTGTGTTCCCAGCTGCAATCTAATTATGGTAGTATACCTCACACGACATTTAAATTTGCGAAGGAAAAATCGTAATGGGATAAGTGGATCAGGATCATACATCGTAAAGATTTTAAAGTAAATGACAAAACTGTAGTTTGTATTCATCATTTTGAACAGTGCTTTGAGGTTAAGGAAGACATATTTCCCGTAAATGATGGTGAACCAATTCGTGCCCTTCGAAAAGTACCAAAATTAATAGATGATGCCTACCCCACTATTTTTAAGAATCAGCCATCCTATCACACATTAAAGCTCAACCAGAAAAGACGAAATCCTGAAGAATGCATCCAACACATTTTACAGAGAGTGAAGATAATTTTAATATTTGGTGTGCCCAAGATGTTATTGACAGTTATGAGTCCTTAAAAACCGAAGTGGTGAGGAGATTTTAACCCATTGATAGGCATTATTAAAGACGATTAGTTACGTTCTTTTCAATAACATTCAAGATCCCAGCTTCACTGATGTTCCTTCACTTAATGAGTTTCAAAGTATTTCATAACCTAGAAGCAATATTATGAGCCTTCCAGTGGAAAATTTTAAATGGATCTTGCAGTGTGAGGGAACTGACACCTTCAAACGTGACAATTGGAGTAAACTGGACAATCAGGTGAGTTCTCTTAAATATTATAGTATAAGCAGTATGTCATTTCCAGAAAAGGTTACTATGTAAACAATATAAAAGAAACGTCAGTACTTGCTACAGACGATAGGATGATTGAGTCCAATAAGATAAAGTTTGCTGTGTTTAATGCTTATGAGTTGTCATGCCTTATAAATTAAATTTTGATTGGAAGTATAAGGTGGAAAATGCATAGTACTGGTCGTGCTACTATATAATGTGATAAGCTCTTAGGATTTGCCATGATGTTCTTTATTTATGTTATTACACGTTTTAGTTGAAAGTATAAAGTGATAAATGCTTAGGAGTTACCTCGTTGATCCGTAATATGGATTATATTATGTCCACTGTGTATAGTTTCCTATTCTGCGTAACCAGAGTCGGTGGGCTTCGACGGGCGCCATCTTGGAATCTGTATTATGGTCTGAGTATTGGAGTTGGTGTTGGTTAGAGCTTGGTTCTCTATTGATAGTTTTATTAATGTTAGTGTTGCGTCCGTTTGCTATTGGTTTGTTCTTCTGTTTTTGTGCCTTTTCCTGCAACATCAACTTATACAGATTCGATGTTAATGATTCAACAATATATATTGCTACTCCCAGGCTCATTGATCCTTCTATCACATTCTTTATTGCTTGTTGCATATTTTCTTCTAACCATTGTCCTTTCTTTTTGGCCTCCATGTTGACAGGAATGCCTATAAACAAAAGTTAATCGAATATCAGTGCAAGTTCAGGGGATATACCTTTGTGTAAGGTAATGGGAAAATTCCTATCGTCCGGTACTGAGCAACGCACACGTACGTATATATAACGTCATAGCACGGCCCGATTCTTTTAAACCGACACTGTATTTTGTGTCTGTGTGGTCTACTTAATACCAAATAATATGAGTACAAATACTTACGTAGTTCTTCCCCGGATAAGGCAGCTGCAATGTCAGCACAGCTCCAGTTCACTATACGACTTCTCTGAACAATAACTTTTAATTCAACGGCCAAAGAGGAGGGAAAACTTTCCGTCGGTAACAAAGGTAGCTGTTTGTGCGGTACTGGGCGCATCTCAGCTAATAGGTCTACCTGCCCTGAGTAGGGCTTAACCTCGAAGTGGCGGGGATGTAAGTGTTATCGTATAGCAAGTGACATTTTGGTGGTATGTGAGAAAGGAGGAGCTGAATAGCTCTTCAACGGCTGCGGAGTAGGGTGCAATGGCCCTCGTGCACCGCTGGGGGAATATGGTTTATGTTTTGAAGGAAGATTTAATTTTGAAAGTTCAGGCAAAAGAACTTGGGTGTGTAAACTTTGTTAAGGCTGGTGTGCTGGCCTTAGTGTTACCGGTATGGCCTACAAGACATGCGGGGGAGCTGGCACCGCTTAAAGCGGCGTTATCTAGGAATATAGTTCCCAAGGGTTCTAACCAGGGCACTCTGATGTGCTGGTTATTTGTCGAAGAATTTGGTAGCCCGGCGCCTAATTTCATCTTCCACATAGTGGAGAGATGAGGCCTCGTGGAGATACCTCATTGGAAATCCTCTGTATACAGAATAGATAACCTGAAGGCACCTGTTCTGTATACGTTGAAATAGCAACAGGTCTGCGGCCATGCCCAAGACCTGGTACGCATAAAGCATAACAGGGAGGACTAGAACCCGGAAGATACTCAATTTAAGGGAAACTGGCATCACAGACCACAGCAAGGTCAATAACGAGGCCGAGGCCGCTCACGCCCGATACGACTGCTCTCGGATGTGCTCCCGAAAAGTTAAGCTTCTCTTACGGAAGAAAACATCAAACTGCTGCTGCCATTGTGAGAGAGGATCGAACAATTACCTTAAGACCACTTTCTGAAATACTGAACATTTCATTGGGTGCCACCCACACGTTGGTGACAGAAACATTACACATGAGACGTGTTTGTGCGCGATGGGTACCAAGACTGTTGATTCCCGAACAAAAGGTCATTCGCATGCAGTTAGAGTTGATCTTAGAGGAATATCCGGAGTTTCTTTCAAACGTAATCACTGCTGATGAAACTTGGCTACATCATTTTGATCCTGAGAGCAAACAGCAAAGCTCAGTGTGGAAACTTCCATAATCACCAACATTCAAAAAAGCAAAAGTGGTTGCTTCTGCTGGGGAAGTTATGGTCATCTCATGCTTTGATATTCATGGAATTCTTTATAAGAATGTTGTACCTGCACACACATCAGTAACTGTACAATACTACAGGGATGTCCTGAAAACATTGCAAGTCCATATCAGACTCTAAAGACCACATTTCTGTGAAGAAGGCTGGATGCTGCACCACGATAATGCGCGGCCGCATATTGCCAATGTTGTTGCTGAATATCTTGCAAAAATCAACGTGATGTGCATCCCTCACGCTCCCTGTAGTCCGGATTTTGCCCCATGTGACTTTTTTCTATTCCCTAACTTGAAAAAACGCCTTCGTGGGAGGCATTACCCACCATCAGAAGCAGTGGTGAAGGCTGCGGAGGCGATTTTGAAGGACCTCTCTCTTAAAATGGTTACCAGAATGTCTTTGAAGACTGGCAGAAACGCTGGGACAAGTGCATCGCATTCAGCAGAGACTATTTTGAGAAGGACCATCAACATTATGAGGATGAGTAAAGGTACGTTATATAAAAAAAAAAAAAAAAAAAAAAAAAAAAAAAAAAAAAAGAAAAGAAAAGTGTTCATTCTTTATTGAACAGCATTCGTATGTTTATACTGTACCGTAACCTAATAGTTCCTGAAATGTTAATTGTACTGACCAACTGTATAGAAAATTTGTTTTACCATCTTATAGCTTGTCGCTATAAGACCATTGTTGTTAGGCGACATTAAATAAATTTATCTTAAAAAATGAATAACTGATTTTTTACAAGTCACAGTTCATCACCATTAGTTATAATATTTACTGATGATGATTTGACTATTTTTATTCAAAAACTAGTTAAGTTACTTTTCGAAATATAAATGGTATTCTATATACCGCCCTCTATCTACATTTTATAGAAAGAATATAAATAATGTCCCACGTGACGCTCTCACAATATTTCTACAATCCAGAAGGAAGGCCATCTCGCATTAAAGACGACTCACCTAGTCTAAATATTGAATAAGTTTCAATTCTAATGACTAGCATTACTGCAAGAAATGTGCAATTCGCTGTAGCAAGCAATTTATATGAAATATTTGTCTATCTTTTGCAATCATACAAACCATTCTGAATAGAGAAGAATTCACAGCCATTGCCAGAAAATTCAAAGTATGCATTTTATTTGGAATGAAAATTTGCAATGAAAAGACGTGATATTTGAATCACTATCGATACATGCAATGAGAGTTTAGGGTGGGAGAATTTTCTTGAAAGGGAATTAGTATTGCATTGGTTCTCAGTTCTGTGGAATACTTAAAGTTTCAGGTCTCAGGCTCAACCTGAAGTTACCTTAATATAGATTGCAAAATTTGTACCTAACAAAGAGAGGGAGAAACAAGAGAATTAATAGAAACGTTTTAAAATAGTACTACATCTGCTAACTTTACTATGAATTCTGTGCTCTACACAGAAAAAAATAATCATAAGTTCTACAAACTTTTGAGTAGAGACGTAAACTTTAGCCCCTTTATAGGGAAAACTTGGCTCTACAAATTGGGGATGCTGTTAAGTTGGAAGTTGTTTGAGTTGAGGCAATGTCTGTGTTTCTTTGGAAATGTATGCAAATTTGTTTTCTCTATCTTCGTCTTCTCTTTCTATCGCATATACGAGTGTAAATGACCCGTTTTCTAAGAGACAATTGACTGTAGCATATTAGGAACTGTAAGTAATACCTAGGTATCAGGTCGAGAATGCAATAGGCATTCTAGTCTGATAAATAACTTACAGTTCGCGGTTAGCTAATTACTTTCTGCAATACTTGAAATAGCATTAAAATGCGATAATAAATCAAACTTGCTTTTCGATATTTTATGTATATAAAATGAATTGAAATATAAACAAATGAAAATCTACTTCTAAATTATATGGGCAAAGCCTCCTTATTCACTCTTTTGTCAATGAATTAAGTAACACATGACTTGGTTGTTACGTTATTTGTTTATGTTGCCAAGTTGAATCTTTCGAGTTCTGATGGTTATTATAAAGCAGTAAAATGCTATGAAAATGAGCGACTTTGCTATTCAAGAATTCTCTTACACAACTAAATATGTGTTAACAAAAGTTAACTTCTTTATTTTTTGTATATTACCATGTGCGTCAAGTTATAACACCTATTTTTTCACGAATGGGATCAGATAGCAACTTCTGTTTTTTTTTTAATTCACGTGAACTCTTTGTGAATGAGTGACAGAGATGGTAGCACTGTACAGTGCATAGAACTCTAGTGACAGCCACAAGAGTAAGGACTGTTTCTGATACTTAAAATGCCGATGTTTTCATTGCAGGAACAGCCTGTAATCATTCGTGTTCTTCATTGTCGTGATGTGACACTTATTGAAATTCATCGCCAGTTGAGTGAGGCATGTGGTGATGGTAACATGGATGTGTCTAATGTACGTTCCTGTGTGTGACAGTTCAATGAAGATAGAACATCGTGTAACAACAAACCAAGACAGTTAAGTGAGGTATGTGGTGATGGTACCATGGATGTGTCTAATATACGTTCCTGGGTGTGACAGTTCAATGAAGACAGAACATCGTGTGACAACAAACCAAGACAGTTTAGTGAGACATGTGGGGATGGTACCATGGATGTGTCTAATATACGTTCCTGAGTGCGACAGTTCAATGAAGACAGAACATCGTGTGACAACAAACCAAGACAGTTTAGTGAGACATGTGGGAATGGTACCATGGATGTGTCTAATGTACGTTCCTGGGTGCGACAGTTCAATGAAGACAGAACATCGTGTAACAACAAACCAAGACAGTTAAGTGAGGTATGTGGTGATGGTACCATGGATGTGTCTAATATACGTTCCTGAGTGTGACAGTTCAATGAAGACAGAGCATCATGTGACAACAAGCCAAGACAGTTGAGTGAGGCATGTGTTGATGGTACCATGGATGTGTCTAATGTACGTTCATGGGTGTGGCAGTTCAATGAAGACAGAACATCGTGTGACAACAAACCAAGACAGTTGGGTGAGGTATGTGATGATGGTACCATGGATGTGTCTGATGTACGTTCCTGGGTGTGACAGTTCAATGAAGACAGAACATCGTGTGACAACAAACCAAGACAGTTTGGTGAGGTATGTGGTGATGGTACCATGGCTGTGTCTAATGTACGTTCCTGGGTGTGACAGTTCAATGAAGACAGAACATCGTGTGTCAACAAACCAAGACAGTCACGGTCTCACGACATGATCCAGCGAGTGGAGAACGTTGTTTTGGAGGATCACGGATTGAGCATTTTGAGACCTTTATGCAGGATTGTGTGCACAAATCCTACGGAAATGCCAATTTAGGAGGCGATGTGAATCAAGTATTTTGTCCCGGATTAAAGTGAATTCAGGAATACTCCTTACAAGGACATGATCGAGGGCATCTTTGAAGTCAAAACCTTCAACAACTGGATTGCTATCATGTTCCCCGCTATCGGTCAGTGGACGTTTGTCATGGACAACATCAATGGACTTCTTCTGTAGCGAATCTTTGATTAGTTTCGCTCACGTGGAAGGGACTAAGACTTTATCCATTGATCCTTTCTTCTTGTTAATATTGCCAAAAATTCTATCAATAGGCACGAAAGATCGCTCTTTTATTGGGAAGAACAGATAAACTTTCTGAAAGTGCACTTGAGGAATTTCAAAAAATGTCTGAATGTCTAATCTAAAATGTATCAACAGTTGATATCAAAGAGCTTGGGTGGCACAGTGTAGGTGCACCACCAACGGCTAATGCGGCAACTACTTGACTTAACAACATCTAACTCGAAAACGCTGACTTAACAACTTTTATTTCTGAAATTGATGTCCATTCAACATACCAGGGTCATAATATGTTCCACCTAACATCTTTTCATCCGCAAATCTTTTAGCACTATTACAGAACTGGTATTGAGAGTGCTTATCATGTGTTTAACAGGATTTCTCAAAAACATTGACTTAACAACTTCTGAAATTGTTTGCTTCAATTTCTAGTACTACTTTACAAGTAAGTGTTGGTTAAAAGTATATACGAAGTTCGGTATTTAACCGCCCTTTGTTTTTAGTGGGGATGGATCCCCGATTTTTGCATGATGTTAATATCGAACGTTACTTTAGAAAATTCGTTCTGTATTTTTCTGATACTTCGGTGGTGATTCTGCAATTTTATTCCATTTTAAAATCACAAAATATTATACAAATATAATTATTAGGATATTGGGATTTATAGGAAATCTACTCATATCATATCGATAATTGCATAAAAATAAAACTTTTAACCCTTTTCCACATACATTTGCTCTTTTCAATATTTTGGTTCATAGATGGATAAATATACCCCTGAATAAAGATGAATTTAATAAAGAATCTAAACAAATTATTAATACGGCTTTAAGTAACGGTTTTATACAAAAGAAGATTGAGAAATTTAAATATAAAAAACTGTTAATGAGGAGAGGATTATAATTTTAAAAAATTTACTTACACATCCGTGGTTTAATAAACAATTTGAAAAAGTTATTAAAGAGTTTGGTATAACTTAAGTTCCTCAAAACAAATATAGTATTAAAAATTTACTACATTTCTCTAAAGAAAGATAAAATTCCTAATAATAAATAATCTGGTATTTATTAATTGAATTGTTTGGATTGTGATAAAGTTTATATTGGAAAGACAAAACGTAATTTGGAAACCAGAACGAAAGAACATTTTCGTAACATTAAGTATAAACAAACTGATAAATCGGCCATAGCAGATCATTTTTGGTCATTTAACCATAGTGAAAATTTTAAAGTTAAATTATTAAAACAATTAAATGTTCCGATAGATTTAATGGTTTGGGAAAATATATTTATTTTAAAAAATAAACATCGTGTAATTAATTTTGAAATACCAGCATTTGATTCTGTTCTTAAGTTTGCTTCGTTTGCAGATTTTGGTAGTACTGAAAAAAAAACAGTACAACATAGTAACTTCCTTAATGACGAATTTGTTTTCTCCTGTGGTTTTCTTTGACTGATGATGCGGACAAGAGTTTGTGAAATCGATTTCAATTAGAAAGAAGAATTAACATTTTTTCTTAAGATAAGTGAAGTTTTTGTTACAAATTATTATATTTGTATAATATTCACTGCTTCGCTGTAGCTAGCTTCATGTTCTACGCAATCACAAAATATTACTGTCGCACTTAGAACATTACAAAGCCCGAGAAATTGCGAGGAATGTGTTACCTATGCAATAACATTGTATAAGAAAATAATCGTGTGTCAGATTCACTGTTAGCTAACACTTCCCAACAAGAAATAACTACTTATCTCAACGACGATTTGTCACCTCCTCTTCTAGTACACTGGATTACTGGAAAACAAATGCAGAGTTGAAAGAAAAAAAAGATAGCTGCTAGTTATTTGTGTATTATACTTGCAACTGTTTTCTCTGAAAGACTATTTAGCCAACACCAACTCCAATACTCAGACCATAATACAGATTCCAAGATGGCGCCCGTCGAAGCCCAGCGACTCTGGTTACGTAGAATAGGAAACTATACACAATGGACATAATATAATCCATATTACGGAGCAGCGAGGTAACTCCTAAGCATTTATCACTTTATACTTTCAACTAAAACGTGTATTAACATAAATAAAGAGCATCATGGCAAATCCTAAGAGCTTATAACATTATATAGTAGCACGACCAGTACTATGCATTTTCCACCTTATACTTCCAATCAAAATTTAATTTATAAGGTATGACAACTTATAAGCCTTAAACACAGCAAGCTTTATCTTATTGGACTCAATCATCCTATCGTCTGTAGCAAGTGCTAAAGTTTCTTTTATATTATTTACATAGTAACCTTTTCTGGTAAGGACATAGGTACTGCTTATACTATAATATTTAAGAGAACTCACCAGATTGTCCAGTTTACTCCAATAGTCACGTTTGAAGGTGTCAGTTCCCTCACACTGCAAGATCCATTTAAAATTTTCCACTGGTAGGCTCTTAATATTTCTTCTAGGTTATGAAATACTTTGAAACTCATTAAGTGAAGGAACATCAGTGAAGCTGGGATCTTGAATGTTATAGAAAAGAACGTAACTAATCCTCTTTAATAATGACTATCAATGGGTTAAAATCTCCTCACCACTTAGGTTCAAAACTGTCAATAACATCTTGTGCACACCAAATATTAAAATTATCTTCACTCTCTGTAAAATGTCTTGGATACATTCTTCAGGATTTCGTCTTTTGTGGTTGAGCTTTAATGTGTGATACGATGGCTGATTCTTAAAAATCGTGGGGTAGGCATCATCTATTAATTTTGGTACTTTTCGAAGGGCACGAATTGGTTCACCGTCATTTACTGGAAAGATGTCTTCCTTAACCTCAAAGCACTGTTCAAAATGATGAATACAAACTACAGTTTTGTCATTTACTTTAAAATCTTTACGATGTATGTTCCTGGTCCACTAATCCCATTACGATTTTACCTTCGGAAATTTAAATGTTGTGTGAGGTGCACTACCATAATTAGATTGCAGCTGGGAACACAACAACGGTGCATTTCGACAATGCTTCACAGTATATATTTAGGTACCTTATGTTAAATACTCAACTATAAACTAAATCGTTAGTCACTAATTGCCACTGTAATATGAATTACATTAATTCTTCAAACACACAATCAAAGTAAACAAACACACACTTTACTCTGTAGATATAACCACAACATAACAAGCTTGGCCACGAGCGCCGCCATTTTTCCTACAATCAATTCTCGTATTATGGTCTGAGTATTGGAGTTGGTATTGATTTAGCACAGCAGGACTCATATGTGACAGAACAAAAGCATATTTGATCCAGAAAGAGTGAAAATGCTAGTATTTTTAATAAACACTTATGACAGAGGAGTGGTTTGCTTTTAAATGTGTAATGTACAGTTTAAAATTAATAACACTGATAGTTTTAAGTTCTGCCTTATTAAATATGTGCATATATTTAGTTTTACTGTCCTTACACAGTTCTACCAACGTTCTATTTTCTTATACAAATATAACTATTTGTAACAAAAACAAACGTCACCTTCTTAAGAAAAAATGATGTCGATTTCTCTTATTAGTTGAATTAGTTGATTTTGAAATCGATGTTAACAAACCCTTTTTCGTATCGTCAGTCAAAAACAAATTCGTCGTTAAAGAAGTTACTAGTTACTATGTTTTTTCAGTATTACCAAAATATGAAAACAAAACAAATTTAAGAACAGAATCGACTGCCGGTATTTCAAAATTCATTACGCGATGTTTATCTTTTAAAATAAATATATTTTCTCAAACTGTTAAATATATCGGAACATTTAATTGCTTTAATAATTTAGCTTCAGGATTTTTTCATGGTTAAATGACCAAAAATGATCTTCTACGGTAGATTTATGAGTGTGTTTATACTTAATGTCACAAAAATGTTCTTTATTTTCTGGTTTCTAAATTACGCTAAAGTTTATCACAATCTAAACAATCAAATTGATAAGTACCAGATATTCTATTATTAGGAATTTCATCTTGTTTAGAGAAATGTAGTAAATTTTAATACTATATTTGTTTTGAGGAAACAAAGTTATACCAAACTCTTTAAAAACATGTTGAAATTGTTTACTAAACCAAGAGAATAATTTCAACTTCAACTAATTTAGCTAATAAGACAAATTGACATCATTTTTCTTAAGATAAATGAAATTTTTTGTTACAAATAGTTATATTTGCATAATACTTATTTCTTCACTGTAACTAATTCTATTTTATACGTAATTCTATTTTGTATTGAAACTAGAAGTTTGAAGTGGCGGTTCGAGTATCGAGGTATCGTGTACCGTGGAACATATCGAGAATCGAGATAATCCTGAATCGAACCGTCCTTACACCATTCCCTACCAGAGAGACACCGAGAAAACAGCTTTTCGTAAATTCAAGGAGATTCCAAAGCTGTAAGTGAGTCGTGCTGCACCAGGTATGTGGATGGAAGCCATTGCTGCATGCAACAGCAGCTATGACTAAGAGAAGAGAAGGAAGATGTCGGGGGTATTGGGACGTCCGGCGTCACCATCGGCCGACGCCAATGTAGTGGCGTCGCCAGTCAGGCGGCGAGGGTGAGGGGGTAGACAATGCGGGTCATTAGTTTCTTTATCCAGCTTCATAAATGCGACACTGTACTCAGGAGGCAGTAAATAAACTGTTTCAATAACATAACAGATATTCATTCCCATCGCGTTATTTGATAGGATTCGCCAAGGTTTCCTCATTGGTCCAGACGTTCTTGAGGGTAACTTTACGACAAACGCATAACAAAAACAGTATCCTTACAACGAGTAATCCTTCTGCATTGCAGGAGTCTACTGCCAAATTGGCACAGGACCTTGAAAAGATTAACAAACTATTTCATAAATAACAGGAATACTATGGTTATCCGACACGTCATACCAAATTTGACCAATAAGGCTCTAAGAAACAATGTGTTTCGAACAATCAAGGCTGCATATCCCACATTTATAACCTCCGTAATATTTGTCTCCTTTTATTCCCTCTAATTAGCATCCCCGCATCCTAAAATACACGTTCCGCCCTGTAGCGTAGATAGGGCGTGCCAGACTTACGTTCAAGACGTCACGAGTTCTAATCTCAGCCAGAACAAATTACCTGAATAAGGTTTTTTCCCAAGCTTTTCCCGTATTCTAAGACAAACGTCTTTTAACTCTAAGCTCAATGTTGCCCGCCTTGGTAGCGTGGTGGTAGCGTGTCTGCCTCACATTCAAGAGGTCCCAAGATCAAATCTCGGTCAGGGTGAGTTACCTAGATAACGTTTTTCCGGGGGTTTCCCTTAAAGACGAATGTTGGGTAACTCCAAGCTCTACGGACTCTGGGCTCATTTGAGCATCATTTCACCCATTCCATTCAACGTCCGTTATGACTAAATGTTAGAGGACGTAAATTACAAAAAAAAAGCTCTATGTACCCTGTACTCATAGGAACATAATTTCAATCATCGTCCGATATGACTTAACGTTGGAGGTTTTCCCTTAACCTGAATGGAGAATGTCTGGTAACTCTAAGCTCTATGTACCCTGTACTCATTTGAACATCATTTCATTCATCGTCCGATATGACCTAACGTTGGAGGTTTTCTCTTATCCTGGAAGATGAATGTCTGGTAACTCTAAGCTCTATGTACCCTGTACTCATTTGAACATCATTTCATTCATCGTCCGATATGACCTAACGTTGGAGGTTTTCTCTTATCCTGAAAGATGAATGTCTGATAACTCTAAGCTCTATGTACCCTGTACTCAGTTAAACATCATTTTATTCATCGTCCGATATGACCTAACGTTGGAGGTTTTCTCTTATCCTGAAAGACGAATGTCTGGAAACTCTAAGCTCTATGTACCCTGTACTCATTTGAACATCATTTCATTCATCGTCCGATATGACCTAACGTTGGAGGTTTTCTCTTATCCTGAAAGATGAATGTCTGGAAACTCTAAGCTCTATGTACCCTGTACTCATTTGAACATCATTTCATTCATCGTCCGATATGACCTAACGTTGGAGGTTTTCTCTTATTCTAAAAGATGAATGTCTGGAAACTCTAAGCTATATGTACCCTGTACTCATTTGAAGATCATTTCATTCATCGTCCGATATGACTTAACGTTGGAGGTTTTCTCTTATCCTGAAAGACGAATATCTGGTAACTCTAAGCTCTATGTACCCTGTACTCATTTGAACATCATTTCATTTATCGTCCGATATGACTTAACGTTGGAGGTTTTCTCTTATTCTGAAAGATGAATGTCTGGTAACTCTAAGCTCTATGTACCCTATACTCATTTTAATATCATTTCATTTATCGTCCGATATGACTTCACGTTGGAGGTTTTCTCTTATGCTGAAAGATGAATGTCTGGTAACTCTAAGTTCTATGTACCCTATACTCATTTGAATATCATTTCATTCATCGTCCGATATGACTTCACGTTGGAGGTTTTCCCTTATGCTGAAAGATGAATGTCTGGTAACTCTAAGTTCTATGTACCCTATACTCATTTTAATATCATTTCATTTATCGTCCGATATGACTTCACGTTGGAGGTTTTCTCTTATGCTGAAAGATGAATGTCTGGTAACTCTAAGTTCTATGTACCCTATACTCATTTGAATATCATTTCATTCATCGTCCGATATGACTTCACGTTGGAGGTTTTCCCTTATGCTGAAAGATGAATGTCTGGTAACTCTAAGCTCTATGTTCCCTATACTCATTTTAATATCATTTCATTTATCGTCCGATATGACTTCACGTTGGAGGTTTTCTCTTATGCTGAAAGATGAATGTCTGGTAACTCTAAGTTCTATGTACCCTATACTCATTTTAATATCATTTCATTCATCGTCCGATATGACTTCACGTTGGAGGTTTTCTCTTATGCTGAAAGATGAATGTCTGGTAACTCTAAGCTCTATGTACCCTGTACTCAATTGAACATCATTTCATTTATCGTCCGATATGACTTAACGTTGGAGGTTTTCTCGTATTCTGAAAGATGAATGTCTGGTAACTCTAAGCTCTATGTACCCTATACTCATTTTAATATCATTTCATTTATCGTCCGATATGACTTCACGTTGGAGGTTTTCTCTTATGCTGAAAGATGAATGTCTGGTAACTCTAAGTTCTATGTACCCTATACTCATTTGAATATCATTTCATTTATCGTCCGATATGACTTCACGTTGGAGGTTTTCCCTTATGCTGAAAGATGAATGTCTGGTAACTCTAAGTTCTATGTACCCTATACTCATTTTAATATCATTTCATTTATCGTCCGATATGACTTCACGTTGGAGGTTTTCTCTTATGCTGAAAGATGAATGTCTGGTAACTCTAAGCTCTATGTACCCTGTACTTAGTTGAACATCATTTCATTTATCGTCCGATATGACTTAACGTTGGAGGTTTTCCCTTATCCTGAAAGATGAATGTCTGGTAACTCTAAGCTCTATGTACCCTGTACTCATTTGAACATCATTTCATTTATCGTCCGATATGACTTACCGTTGGAGGTTTTCTCTTATCCTGAAAGATGAATGTCTGGTAACTCTAAGCTCTATGTACCCTGTACTCATTTGAACATCATTTCATTTATCGTCCGATATGACTTAACGTTGGAGGTTTTCTCTTATCCTGAAAGATGAATGTCTGGTAACTCTAAGCTCTATGTACCCTGTACTCATTTGAACATCATTTCATTTATCGTCCGATATGACTTAACGCTGGAGGTTTTCTCTTATCCTGAAAGATGAATGTCTGGTAACTCTAAGCTCTATGTACCCTGTACTTAGTTGAACATCATTTCATTCATCGTCCGATATGACTTACCGTTGGAGGTTTTCTCTTATCCTGAAAGATATATGTCTGGTAACTCTAAGCTCTATGTACCCTGTACTTATTAAAACATCATTTTATATATATATCATTTTGGAGGTATTTACTGTTATTTGTCTTATTTGTCAATGCTTCTTGTTTTCTCTAATGAAAAGTTATTAATTTCTTATCTTTTGGGCATCAAAGTGAACATAATTTCAATGCCATCACGTAGCAACCAGCTATTTTAAGATTTGATTGCCATCTGCATAAATTTGTAGTAACCCAGCAGGATGGTTTAGGCGGTTTCGTCTGTAGCCCACATTCGAGAGGCCCAAGATATATTCCCGTGGGTGACCTCTGACCCAAAGCTTTTGGGGGGTTTTCCCGGTTAACTAGGAGAATGCTGGGAAGGTTAATTGCATCATCTGATTTTCCTGTCCCTCAAATTTATTTCCATTATCATTTCACATCATGTCTCATCTGGTGGTCTCTTTCAGGGTAGAAGTGTCGGCGGGAGTATCGGCGGTGCATGTCAGGAGAATATGCTCCTCCTCCGTTAAGACGGTCTCCGATCTCTGTTGGAGCCGTTTTCGAAGCGTAGTCGGGCGAGTTGGCTTGCTTGGGAGTTTCCAACAAATAAAATGTGGGGACACTGCTCTTTTCACTGTCGTCGCTCCTCGGGACTTCCGCCTTCTGATTGTCCTTCCTCCCAGGATGCCCTATGTCACAGGAAGACATCTTCGAGAGTTGTGACGTATTTCACCCGGGAGCAAGGCCTGCAGTGCGTGTGACGTCAGGCAAGAGCCGTGTAGTACCAACTTGTCTATATAAATGTCGCTGTGAGTACAGAATCTGAGGCTTCAGTCAGGTGTAGCACACTCGATGACAACAATGTAGGTTTTTTGTCTTGTCTTGTAATTTACGTCCTCTAACGTTGTCATGTCGAACGATGAATGAAATGATGTTCAAATGAGTACAGGGTACATAGAGCTTAGAGTTACTAGACATTCATCTTTCAGCTTAAGAGAAAACCTCCAACGTTAAGTCATATCGGACGATGAATGAAATGATGTTCAAATGAGCACAGGGTACATAGAGCTTAGAGTTTCCAGACATTCATCTTTCAGGTTAAGAGAAAACCTCCAACGTTAAGTCATATCGGACGATGAATGAAATGATGTTCAAATGAGTACAGGGTACATAGAGCTTAGAGTTACCAGACATTCATCTTTCAGGTTAAGAGAAAACCTCCAACGTTAAGTCATATCGGACGATGAATGAAATGATGTTCAAATGAGTACAGGGTACATAGAGCTTAGAGTTACTAGACATTCATCTTTCAGGTTAAGAGAAAACCTCCAACGTTAAGTCATATCGGACGATGAATGAAATGATGTTCAAATGAGTACAGGGTACATAGAGCTTAGAGTTACCAGACATTCATCTTTCAGGTTAAGAGAAAACCTCCAACGTTAAGTCATATCGGACGATGAATGAAATGATGTTCAAATGAGTACAGGGTACATAGAGCTTAGAGTTACTAGACATTCATCTTTCAGCTTAAGAGAAAACCTCCAACGTTAAGTCATATCGGACGATGAATGAAATGATGTTCATATGAGTACTGGGTACATAGGGCTTAGAGTTACCCGACATTCGTCTTTCAGGATAAGGGAAAACCCCGGATAAAACCTTATACAGGTAACTCACCGTGACCGTGATTCGAACTCGGGACGTCTTGAACCTGAGGCAGATATGCTATCACCACGGTACCGAGGCGAGCAACAATGTAGCTGCCACGTAACAAATGTAACTGTTAAGTTTACAATGTGACGATTTATTGAAGGACAAATATGCACACAAGAAAGACTTTGCTGATTTTTACAAGAATGTCCCCCAAAACAGATTTCCGAAGTTGTATTCACTTGCCGCACGGACATTGTGTATGTTTGGCTCGACATATGTGTGCGAACAATGTTTTTTTTTTTTTTCGGTTATGAAATTAGCTAAGTCCAAACCCCGGAGTACTTTGTCGGATCACAATCTAACATGCAGCCTTCGATTACACATTTCCCAGATATTACGTCCTGACATTGATAAATTAGTTAAAGAAAAACGAAACAGAAAAGTCGGAAAATATCCACGTAATTTTGTTTTGGGTGGGTCTCTAATTTACAGAAAACTGACCTTCAGATAAACTACGAGTTGATGTTTTATATATCCTCTCATAGCACAGAGCCAAAATGTAATTGTTTATAAACTGTGACCAACTGTGTAAATAAAACAGTCAGTATTAATATTACAACACCCAAGATGTAAGTTGTACATATTATTAATACGCGATACGTTTCCTGTTTTTCCTACACTGTCGGAACCCCAACACATCAAACTGTTTCCTTCCTCTTGGGCAGCAGAAATCAGCACGGAGACGTCACACGGTAACCTGCCTTTCGTTTAGAAGCATATTTGGCGATTACAGCTGAGAAGCCGACGTCACACCCCCATTAGCTGTCTAATGTCTTCCCTTGTCCTATGTCTTAGGATGTAGGTACCATACTTCAAGGCTGGTCACAATACTGAATCCCCTCTGTACCATAATTCATCCAAGTTTACTGTATTTTGAAAGGGTAGAGCCAGACTGACAAATACAATGCCATAGCCGGGTTTTGAACCACGGATCTTCTGGTTGCCGTCCAGCAGCTCTAACCAGTTGAGCTAATATGGCCAACATGCCGACATGACATTAAATTCTCCAACTGACTCGTGTTTCTCCCGGTAAACCACTAGGAGTTCTCATAAACACATGAGACAACTACCTTAATGGCGACTTACTATGCTGTAAGTACTTTAAGGCCCGGAATTTATAGTTAACCACTATTAAGTACAATTAATGGAAATTAATTGTTCTTTGTAGGACGCACTATGAAAGGGTAGAGCCAGACTGAAAAATTCAATACCATAGCCGGGATTTGAACCACGGATCTTTTGGTTTCCCTCCAGCCGCTCTAACCAGTCAAGCTACTTGGCCCACATGCCGATATGACATTAAATTCTCCAACTCACTCGTGTTTTTCCCGGTAAACAACTTAGGAGTTCTCATAAACACATGAGACTTGATGGCGACTTACTATACTGTAAGTACTTTAAGGCCCGGGCTTTATAGTTCGAACCACTATTAGGTACAATTAATGGAAATTAATTGTTCTTTGTAGGACGCACAATGAAAGGGTAGAGCCAGAATGAAAAATTCAATGCCATAGCTGGGATTTGAGCCACGGATCTTCTGGTTTCCGTTTCAGACACGAGTCAGTTGGAGAATTTTATGTCATGTCGGCAAGTTGGCCATTGTAGCTCAAATGCTTAGAGCGGCTGGATGGAAACCAGAAGATCCGTGGTTCAAATCCCGGCTATGACACTGAATTTTTCAGTCTGGCTCTACCCTTTCATACTGCGTCCTACACACGGCTAGTGTGAAAGAACAATTAATTTCCATTAATTGCATTTTGCTATTCAGGTGTTTGTTTAATCCAGATTTATTAAACCCTATTTTCCACAATGGTATATTAGGGTAAGAGTTGATACATAAAAATACACAATTTTAACAAAAATATTTTAAATACTAGAAGGAAGAAAATATGTTTTAATCTGATGCATATTAATTTAAACTATTTCAGACGTTTAAACACTTGAGTTTATAAACATCATAAAGTATTTATACTGTTGTGGCTTCATTAGCAAAGATGTGAGCGGAGCAGAAAATTCAGTTCCTAGAGAGTCTAGCTTGAATATTAATTCTTGTCTTTCTCTCCAGAAAATGGGACAACAGAAAAGGAGATGAACCACAGTTTGAAATTCTTTACCACACATGCACTCGGGGTTGGATGTTAAGTGAAAGCGTGATAAGTATACACCAAATTTACCATGTCCACTTAGAAATTGTGTCAAAACAAAATTTGGTACAAGAGTTTCACATTTTCCTCTGTCATTTACACATGTTTTTGTTAAACTTCCATTTGGAGTTGTTAGCCATTGTTGGTTCCATTCTTCAAGAAAATGTTGATGTATTATTCTCCTTACAGTAGAAATAGGACATAAAGAGCATGTCACAGGAAGATTGAATTCTGCAGCCTTCTTAGCCAAGCAAACAGCTCTCTCGTTACCTAAAATTCCACTGTGTCCTTTAAGCCATCCCATGCAAATATGTCCTGGATGGTTTTGAAGCAAGGTTCTGATTTCATGTGCTAATGAATTTAAATTGTATTTATTATTAATAGCGAGTAGAGCTGATTGTGAATCATTGTTCCCATTAACAGTACACCATTTTATAGCTTCTTTAATTGCTAAGAGCTCCGACTGGAATACAGAACATTCAGGTGACAACTTAAACATGGAGTGAGTTAGTTCCGTTCGGTTTTCAGGTGTTCCAACAAAGTTTATTTGCATTTTCAAGCACTAGAGTAAATAAAAGTTGCTAAGAATGAATTCTACAAGACTGTGTGGTGTGAGTCTAAACCTAAGTCCTTTTAGTTTAATCGTTTACTTCCGGTAGACTTGTTCAAGTTGTTGGTCATTAAATACATTATTTTTGTTCAACAGGTCGACAGTTGCAATGCGTCTGCTCCACGCAGCACTGCAGAGATACAGGAAGGAGTACCTGCAACACGCAGTACAAATGTTACACGCAGTATCTGGAGAAAGAGGGCAGAGAGAACCCTCTCACTAGAGGATGTATCTCGTAAGTACTCTTCCTAGTATTACAGTTTTGTACGTACACATAGCTGTCTGTCCGGCCATACATGGTCATGTGTTTGAGGACAGCGTAAGTACTGAAGAGTCATATGCCCGATTTCACCAACAGATGTTAAAATCGACGTTAACAAAAGTAACGTAACAATTGTCACAGCACTAAAACTAATGTTAAATTTCTTTCATTTCACCAACCTGTTTTCTTAAAATGCTAACAAACCTGTGTTAACGCCAAGAAACTTGTAAATGTCACAGCTAAAGAAGGCTATGGATGATTTTCTGAACGTACTCCGATGCGCGTTTGTTTTCAGTTTCGTCTGCACAAATGGCGGATGAACAAAATCATAAATAAAGCCGTGAGACAAATTTCTCATCGACGGAGAAAGAATTGTTAACTGAAATGGGGACGAAGTGTAAGGTTATCGTGGAAAAAAGAGGATGGATGCAGTGAATGTAAAAGAGAAAGATGTCGCGGGGAAAATATTGGAAACGAATTTAATTCAAATGCATGTGTCACTACTACAAGCACCAAACAACTTGTCAGTATTACGTAAATTTAAAACGAGGTGCGAAGAACAAGTGCCTTAAACGTTTCAAGACGGGAGGTAAACAATGTATTATCCACATAATTCAGTGAATTATAAAATCGCAAGGTTACTAATACTTGAAGCTAAGGCGAGATAGTCATATTCCTTTCGATGCATGTTCTAACTCAGTATTACGTAAATTTAAAACGAGGTACGGAGAAGGACAAGTGACTTAAACGTTTTAAGACGGGAGGTGGACAGTGTATTATCCACATAATTCAGTGAATTATAAAATCGCAAGGTTATTGATACTTGAAGCAAAGACGAGATCGCCATATTCCTTCCGATGCATGTTCTAACCTCTCTTGTACTTCCGCAGTAACCTTCATAGCAACATGTTTTGACAGTCTATACCTCCGTAAAACAATTTTCTTCGCATAGTTCCTCAAAATCATTTCTCCTCATAGACCGTACTCTATTACGAATGCCATTTAGACGGTCTTAAATATAGCAAATCGACATCAACAGCTGAGTTTATGTTCGCCATCTTGATTATTTACAATTGTTAAGGACTTAACATTAGAAATTTGGCTTGTTAGTTTAACATGAGATTTAACACTTGTTGGTGAAATGCAATTTTTGTTTTAACTATTGCTAAACTCGTGTTAAGTCTTAACATTTGTTGGTGAAATCGGGCAATAGTCTCCTGGATCTTACTGTGTGTGACTCTTATTTGGAGGCAACCTTAAAATGACGACTTAAAGACAATATCAAAATAATTACCTAAGAAACAGAAAGTCTCAATGCAGATGGATTCCAATTAATAATGATTAGTAGTCATTTTCTGGTACTGTTACGATAAGTGTATTTAGGGTGATTACATTATAATATTACACTCTATTCAGTAACTTGGAGTGTAGCTGAAAGGTAAGGGAGCCATTAGTAGAGCGAGATGGTAGAGCAAATTACGAGGGTCGGCTAAGTCCCGGGCCTCACAATTGTAACAGTTCTATCGATTTATATTTTAAAAGGTTTGAAAATTTTATAAATTTATAAAATAAAAACAAACAAAATTGTGTAAAAATATATGTAATTTTGTTATTGGCCGTAGTAATAATTGTATTACGTAATGTAGTGACGTAGTAGTAAATCGGCCAATCATATAAAGTACACTCCTGGAAATGGAAATAAGAACACATTGACGCCGGTGTGTCAGACCCACCATACTTTCTCCGGACACTGCGAGAGGGCTGTACAAGCAATGATCACACGCACGGCACAGCGGACACACCAGGAACCGCGGTGTTGGCCGTCGAATGGCGCTAGCTGCGCAGCGTTTGGGCACCGCCGCCGTCAGTGTCAGTCAGTTTGCCGTGGCATATGGAGCTCCATCGCAGTGTTTAACACTGGTAGCATGCCACGACAGCGTGGACGTGAACCGTATGTGCAGTTGACGAACTTTGAGCGAGGGCGTATAGTGGGCATGCGGGAGGCCAGGTGAATGTACCGCTGAATTGCTCCACACGTGGGGCGTGAGGTCTCCACAGTATATCGATGTTGTCGCCAGTGGTCGGCGGAAGGTTTACGTGCCCGTCGACCTGGGAATGGACCGCAGCAACGCACGGATGCACGCCAAGACCGTCGGATCCTACGCAGTGCCGTAGGGGACCGCATCGCCACTTCCCAGTAAATTAGGGACACTGTTGCTCCTGGGGTATCAGCGAGGACCATTCGCAACCGACTCCATGAAGCTGGGCTACGGTCCCGCGCACCGTTAGGCCGTCTTCCGCTCACACCCCAACATCGTGCAGCCCGCCTCCAGTGGTGTCGCTACAGGCGTGAATGCAGGGACGAATGGAGACGTATCGTCTTCAGCGATAAGAGTCGCTTCTGCCTTGGCGCCAATAATGGTCGTATGCGTGTTTGGCGCCGTGCAGGTGAGCGCCACAATCAGGACTGCATACGACCGAGGCACACAGGGCCAACACCCGGCATCATGGTGTGGGGAGCGATCTCCTACACTGGCCGTACACCTCTGGTGATCGTCGAGGGGACACTAAATAGTGCACGGTACATCCAAACCGTCATCGAACCCATCGTTCCAACATTCCTAGACCGGCAAGGGAACTTGCTCTTCCAACAGGACAATGCACCGTGCCACCCAACGTGCTCTAGAAGGTGTAAGTCAACTACCCTGGCCAGCAAGATCTCCGGATCTGTCCCCCATTGAGCATGTTTGGGACTGGATGAAACGTCGTCTCACGCAGTCTGCACCTCCAGCACGAACGCTGGTCCAACTGAGGCGCCAGCTGGAAATGACATGGCAAGCCGTTCCACAGGACTACATCCAGCATCTCTACGATCGTCTCCATGGGAGAATAGCAGACTGCATTGCTGCGAAAGGTGGATATACACGGTACTAGTGGCGACATTGTGCGTGCCCTGTTGCCTGTGTCGATGTGCCTATGGTTCTGTCAGTGTGATCATGTGATGTATCTGACCCCAGGAATGTGTCAATAAAGTTTCCCCTTCCTGGGACAATGAATTCACGGTGTTCTTATGTCAATTTCCAGGAGTGTAATATATGGGTAGCCATATTAACAAAGGATAAAATAATCTTGGTGTAGAAACCGAAAGAAAACTCGTTTTTCTCTCTGGAACGCCGAAGGGATCGGACGCTTTTTAAATTGCTCGAAAATATTTAAATGTTAGTTCAATTTGAAGTATGAGATTGATTCTGATCACAGTATAAATTTTTGTGATAAGAATTGTAATGGATTTTGTTTTAAAAGAAATAAACAAAAGATTGATTTCTTATAGAAATTCAAATTAAATATCTTAATGGTTTCTTCACTCGTTACCAACCTTGTAACTTACAGTTTTCATTGCTCGTAAGTAAGAATATAACAAAAGAATATCAAAAGCTAGCCGAGGCATAATTAAGGATTTTTCTGATAACTTCGGGGAACATCTTCTTCATCAAGTCATTATATTTTGGACGAAGGTAATATCGACGAAGTAAGACCAACGACGGGAAACGAGATACCAGCACGAATCTATAAATGTTGCCACAACTTTGGGGCATCGAAACCCACAACAACGGAGCAATCCTGCTACACATTAAAAAAAAACTCTTTGTGAATGCGTGACAGAGATGGCAGTACTGTAAAATAAATAGAATTCTATTTTTGATACTATCGGCGCAGAGAGATAAGGGACAGACAGTGCCGGGTGGAGATAAACAGCTTGCCTTAGCAGATACGAGGGGGGGGGGGGGGACCCAAAGGAAACCGGACTCCGAGGGCGCTGCCACTCGTAGACGTAGTGCAGGGTTCTCACGCTAGATGGTGTTAGTAGAGACCTTCATGAAACAGCTGTGCTTGCGGCGTTAGTGTTGAGCTGAACGTGCAAGCGTGGTATTGTGTTTCTCTGACTGTTGGCGGGTTGCCTTTGCGAAGTCGTTATGGCAACTTTAAAAGAACAAATGCTTAAAAAAACTGCAACGGAGACACACCAAATGCTTCAGGAAGCTTTCCAGGAGGACGCTATGAGCCGCACGCAGGTTTTCGAGTAGTTTGGACGCTTTAAACGTGGTGTGAGTATGTTGAAGACCAAGCTCGTTCTGGACGCTCTTCAACATCGCGAAATGTGGAGAACATTGAAAAGGTCCACCAAAAGATCAGCGAGGATCGTCGCCTAACGATCGACCAAATTTCAGCAGCGACAGGAATCAGTTGGAGCTCGTGCCAGCGGATTTTGAGGGAGGATTTGCTCATGTGACGTGTTGCTGCTAAATTTGTTCCGCGCCTTCTCACACTGGAGCACACAAACATCCGCATGAATGTGTGTCAGGACTTGAAAACAGAGACTGCACGTGATCCAAACTTCTTGAACAAAGTCATTACAGGGGATGAGAGTTGGTGTTACGGGTATGACCCAGAAACCAAGCAAGCGTCAAGCCAGTGGAGGACTCCCAACTCTCCCAGACCAAAACAGCAAAGCTAGTGAGGTCAAATGTCAAGACGATGATCATTGTCTTTTTTGATGTTCGTGGAATTGTGCATCGGGAATTCGTACCCCCTGGCCTGACTGTTAACCAGCACTTTTAGTTGGATGTTTTAAGGCGACTGCCAGAGGATGTGAGGAGGAAACGCCTGGAACTTTGGCGATCAGATGACTAGTTTCTGCATCACGATAACGCTCCAGCACACACGGCCTTACGAGTGACCCACTATTTGACATCTCAGAGGTGGTCTGTCGTTCGCCACGCTCAGTATTCGCCGGACCTAGCCCCGTGCGACTTCTTCCTATTTCCACGAATGAAAAAAACGCTAAAAGGGGAGCGTTATGATGATGTGGAGGCGGTAAAAACAGCTTCGCAAAGGGCACTGGACAACATCAAACTTGAAGAGTTCCAAATATGCTTCCATCAGTAAGAAAAGAGATTTGACAAGTGCATCGCATGTAATGGAGAGTATTTTAAAGGCGACTGAAGAAATTTTGTAAAAAGGTTTGTCAATAAAGTTTTTATGACACAGTCCGGTTTGTTTTGGATCCCCCCTCGTAAAGAGAGTGCGGAGATAAAAGACATGCTAAAAGAGATAAAGTGGAACATTCTAGTGACATCTTCATTGATAGAGAACAGTCGATTTCTTGTTTGTTACAGAATATTCCTGAAATATCTGGTGATATGAGTAAGGGGCAACACTCCAGCGGAGAGTAGTAAACACAGTTGTAAATAGAGTCGTGACGACAGTTGTAATTGGAACTGGTGTTGCGGAAGTGAACTCTTTGTTGTGGTCAACGACCTTGGAAGATTGTAATTGTGTATTACGTAATTCTGCTGGTGGACAAAATGTACTTCTACGGAAATAAAGAACGTTTTGAATTTCTGCAACTTGGCCCTTTAATTCTACAAACCCGCAAAGACACGATAATATATGTAATATCATAACGAACTACTTCCACTGGTGCTTCACTGATACGCTACTGTACTCACTTTTACACCGGGCAGAGTTCTCTGGAATTGTTATTAAGGTACGGTAGTAATCGTTCTTGGTGGTAATGTGGTGGTGCATCATCCTGTTGGAAGTGAAATTCCTTATTTCCACTGAGTGTACAAATGGCACGTAAGATGAATTTGTGTATCATGTTCAAGTACACTTGGCCAGTTACAGTTCCTTCATAAACGAATAGTTCAATTACAGCCCTAGATGGTGACTCCTACTCAAACAAATGGGGCCCACCCCAAAGGAGCAGAGTTCATATTAGAAATAAAAATATTCTTGAGACCTACTTGCAAAGCTCTGCTCCGGGTTCTAGGAAGGCTCTTCTATCACACCCTTATATGCATTAGAACTTCCTTGTTGACGTAAGATACCAAACATTTTTAATACTTAGAGGCATTAAACTCCCTGTGTATTGCTTCGCGACAAATAACTAAATCTGACAAAAACATAATGAGTAAGTAGAAACATTCAAATTAATAAGAGAGATTTTGGAAGTGACTGATCATAAAAACGTATTTTTTGTATATTTCAGAGGAAACACTCCGATTTTGTGTGAGAATCGCCTCCCCGCTGTGAGTCGTGCTCGATGGCCGTATTTGATTTGCTGCGATAGCAGTGACCTCTGTAATGCAATGCCTCTTTCCACTCGAGCTCCATGGGTACTTTCCTCCATCAAGCAACAGTCAGGTAAGACCTACGGTCTACATATCCAGCAGATATACGAGAGTGGTCTGAAAAGTGTCCGACCTAATAAAGATACAAGACATTTTTTCAATTATTTTTTCAAAATAGTCTCCTTGTAGCTCTACACACTTCTCCCAGTGATGCTCCCATCTCTGTAACCCGTCCAAATAGTACTCGGCGTTTTTCAACATAGTCTCCCTGTAACTCTACACACTTCTCCTAGCGATGCTCCCATCTCTGTAACCCGTCCAAATAGTACTCGGCGTTTTTCAACATAGTCTCTTTGTAACTCTACACACTTCTCCCAGCGATACGCTCATCTCTGTAACCCGTCCAAATAGTACTCGGCGTTTTTCAACATAGTCTCTTTGTAACTCTACACACTTCTCCCAGCGATGTTCCCATCTCTGTAACCCGTCCAAATAGTACTCGGCGTTTTTCAACATAGTCTCCTTGTAACTCTACACACTTCTCCCAGCGATGCTTTCATCTCTGTAACCCGTCCTAATAGTACTCGGCGTTTTTCAACATAGTCTCCTTGTAACTCTACACACTTCTCCCAGCGATGCTCCCATCTCTGTAACCCGTCCAAATAGTACTCGGCGTTTTTCAACATAGTCTCCTTGTAACTCTACACACTTCTCTCAGCGATGCTCGCATCTCTGTAACCCGTCCAAATAGTACTCGGCGATTTTCAACATAGTCTCCTTGTAACTCTAAACACTTCTCTCAGCGATGCTCCCATCTCTGTAACACGTCCAAATAGTACTCGACGTTTTTCAACATAGTCTCCTTGTAACTCTACACACTTCTCTCAGCGATGCTCCCATCTCTGTAACACGTCCAAATAGTACTCGGCGTTTTTCAACATAGTCTCCTTGTAACTCTATACACTTCTCTCAGCGATGTTCACATCTCTGTAACACGTCCAAATAGTACTCGGCGTTTTTCAACATAGTCTCCTTGTAACTCTACACACTTCTCCCAGCGATGTTCACATCTCTGTAACGCGTCCAAATAGTACTCGACGTTTTTCAACATAGTTTCCTTGTAACTCTACATACTTCTCCCAGCGATGCTCCCATCTCTGTAACCCGTCCAAATAGTACTCGACGTTTTTCAACATAGTCTCCTTGTAACTCTACACACTTCTCCCAGCGATGCTTCCATCTCTGTAACACGTCCAAATAGTACTCGACGTTTTTCAACATAGTCTCCTTGTAACTCTACACACTTCTCTCAGCGATGCTCCCATCTCTGTAACACGTCCAAATAGTACTCGACGTTTTTCAACATAGTCTCCTTGTAACTCTACACACTTCTCTCAGCGATGCTCCCATCTCTGTAACCTCTCCAAATAGTACTCGGCGTTTTTCTCTGCAAAACAATTTTATTGTTCGCGAAAGTGATTGTCTCTTCATTTGACGAAAACCTCTGTCCCCCGAGCGCAATTTTCAGATGAGGGAACAAAAAGAAGTCGCTTGGAGCTATATCTGGTAAGACGGATGATCAAGCAGGTCAAACCGTAATTCGTGGATTTTCGCCATTGCAACCGCTGAGGTGCGAGATGGTGCGTTGTGTTGGTGAAACAGGATTTTCTTTTTCTGCAAATGTGGACGTTTTTCCGCAACGTCTGCTTGTCAAGTAATGATGCGTAGTATTCATCTGTAATTGTTTTTCCTTTTTGAAGACAGTAGTTTAAAATATCCCCATGACTATCCCAAAAAACAGTTGAAATCAATTCCCCAGTCGAAAAAAAAACAAAACAGAATTTGCCTTTTTTGGGGTCGGTTCCCCCCTTGCAGTCCGCTACTTGGACTGTATTTTTATTTCGAGCTTATAATGGTGTATCTAATCGCCGCCAAAACTCGGATTTATTGCGCCTAAACTGCGCCAACAGAGCGTTGGAAATGTTCATTCGAACACGTTTTTCGTCTAACGTGAACAAACGCGGCATCCAACGCGTGGACAGCTTTCTCATGTCTAAATGTTGATTTAATATGTGACAAACACTGTCTTTTTATATGTTCATAGCCTCTGATGTCTCTCTCCCTTTAATTTGGCGGTCGTGTAGCACCATTTGGTGAGCTTTAACGATGTTTTCGTCTGTAGTCGCAGTTTGTTGACGTCCCGAACGTTCATCGTCTCCCAAGCTCTTAAGGCGACGTTTAAATTCAGCTGCCCAAACTTTCGCTGTGGTAAATGATGGCGCAGAGTCCCCATACACAAAATCGAACTCATCTTTGATTTACGTAGGCGTATTGCCTTTCAAAAGCAAATATTTAATGACAGCTCGATACTCGATATTGCTCATTTTCATAAAAACACTCACATCAACTACCTCAAACGACTGTTACATAACAACCGAGTGTCCAAAATGGCTGAATCTTTGGTGAGTAACGGTCAACAGATTAATTAACGAAATTCGCTAGCTTTTATTTAGAGTGCTGGGATCTTCATGTTGAGGTCGGAAACTTTCCAGTACAATAGCAGTCTCTTGTTATCCATTTCTCGCTCATGCTTTTACACGTGAGAACCTGAAATTTTGCATCCCTGCATTTTGCTGCATTTTTATAGCAAGGTTAATTGTACCCTGCAATTATTGATTATTGCAGACATGAATCCCAGTTGCTAATTGAATTTTACTAGTTAAATCTTTCAGTCCATACTTCTCTTTATCTTTGAACATGTACTTATGATTGAATTCTTGCAGTATTTAAATACTCCATAACTTTTAGTGCACAGAGCCATCTACCTTCAGTAGTTCACTGGCTTGGCCTACACTACCAGACGTGATTAATCGTTCATCATACTTCTGTGGCAATATACCTATTCTCACATTCCTTTTAGCAGGAAAAATCAATGACGTAATGAAGCAGATAGGTATAGGTCATTCTTGGATAAATGCAGAGAATGGGTATAGTGACTTCTGGAAAGAAGTTAAGTTTATAGGATATTGTCAGACAAGACATTTTTGGCAGCACAAGTGACAGAAGCCAACTGAGATTATATAGAGAACTGAAAACAATCTCGGGGAGGGAAGGATATATAGACATATGTAATAAGTTTGAGCGAGAAGGTTTTGCTTGGGCGAGAACAGGAGTGAGAAACTTGAAAGGTCAAGAGAGGGAGCTAGATAAATGTCCTTTGTGTGGAGAAGAGAATGCAGACTTCCAGTTTATATTATATTGTAGTCAAACAAAGATATGGAGAGAGCAGGCCTGGCTACGTAAATGGGACAGAAAGGTGTAGGTCAAGAGAGGGAGGTAGATAAATGTCCATTGTGTGGAGAAGAGAATGTAGACTTACATTGTATATTATATTGTAGTCAAACAAAGATATGGAGAGAACAGGCCTGGCTATGTAAATGGGACAGAAAGGTATAGGTCAATATAGGGAGCTAGATAAATGTCCATTGCGTGGAGAAGAGAATGCAGACTTCCATTGTATATTATATTGTAGTCAAACAACGATATGGAGAGAGCAGACCTGGCTACGTAAATGGGACAGAAACTTACAGTTCAAGCTAGGGAGCTAGATAAATGTCCATTGTGTGGAGCGAGAATGTAGACTTCCATTGTATATTATATTGTATTCATACAAAGATATGGAGAGAGCAGACCTGGCTACGTAAATGGGACCGATAGGTATAGACCAAGATAGGGAGCTAGACAAATGTCCATTATGTGGAGAAGAGAATGTAGACTTCCATTGTATATTATATTGTACTCAAACAAAAATATAGGGAGAGAGCAGGCCTGGCTACGTAAATGGGACAGAAAGGTATAGGTCAAGATAGGGAGCTAAATAAATGACCATTGTGTGGAGAAGGGAATGTAGACTTCCATTGTATATTATACTGTACTCAAACAAAGATAAGGAGAGAGCAGGCTTGGCTACGTAAATGGGACAGAAAGGTATAGGTCAAGATAGGGAGCTAGATAAATGACCATTGTTTGGAGAAGAGAATGTAGACTTCCATTGTATATTATATTGTAGTCAAACAAAGATATGGAGAGCTACGTAAATGGGACAGAAAGGTATAGGTCAAGATAGGGAGCTAGATAAATCACCATTGTGTGGAGAAGAGAATGTAGACTTCCATTGTATATTATATTGTAGTCAAACAAAGATATGGAGAGAGCAGGCCTGGCTACGTAAATGGGACAGAAAGGTATAGGTCAAGATAGGGAGCTAGATAAATGACCATTGTTTGGAGAAGAGAATGTAGACTTCCATTGTATATTATGTTGTAGTCAAACAAAGATATGGCGAGAGCAGGCCTGGCTACGTAAATGGGACAGAAATGTGTAGGTCAAGACAGGGAGCTAGGTAAATGACCATTGTTTGGAGAAGAGAATGTAGACTTCCATTGTATATTATATTGTAGTCAAATAAAGATATGGAGAGAGCATGCCTGGCTACGTAAATGAGACAATTTGGGGGGGGGGGAGGAAGTATTAATTAGAAAAATTTTGTAAGGTAAAGGGGAAAAACACAGGAGAAATATAAGGAATTATTTAGAGAAAGTTAAAGAGAGATGGCTAAGAAAAATTAAGAGAAAAATGTATATTAGGTTAGGTGACATGGCAAAATGTGTAAAAAGTATTAGAGGGCCTCCAATACATAAAAACCTAGGGTTAGATGTATGGGGACCGAATTATTATTCAATGCCAAGCAACATGGTAGGACTTTCAGGATTTAGAAATGTATAGCGTTATCCAGTATGGATTTTATAATTGTAATCTTGATTTTGTATTTCCAGTTGATGATGTAAAAGGAAAGATGAGAAATAAATTACAAATTACTTACATTCCTTTTAGTAACATTTGTTGTTCTTGAAGCACATTTATCTAAAAATTACAAATGCAAATATTTTGTTGAAATTATTTATATTGCAGTTGTTTATGGCGTCGTTTCGAATTGCCTTCTAGATCGATTCCCGTTTCTTAGATAAAATATACAGTTTTTGATAAACACCCAAAATAGAAATGAAATCAGTCCTAACGGTAAACTAATATAATTGAATGACTGTTTCAGAGAGTATGGCGAATCATGGAAACATCAGCGCAGCGATGCAAGGAAGCTTGAATTTGGTGCGAGGTGATGCCAGTGGCAAGTCACAGTGGACCATAACTCATCCAGCGGTTTTCTCTGTAGTTGCAATAGGACTGTTTCTTCTCGCAAGCATACTGGGTTTAGGCCTCTACATCCTTAGACAACAAAGGTAATCTATATGTACATCAGTAATTTTAATTTTCAAATTAAAGTACTTATATAAAAAGGAATGAACTTAAGGCGAGGCTAGGCGTGGCTGGTCTATCGCTGACTAGTCAGTGAGGTGAGTACGACGTTGTACAGTTCAACACACTAACCGGCTTGCTTTGCTGAACCGTATGGCTAATTTCTGTGTGCGTTCAAAAATACTAATTACAGATTTATTTTGTTTTCCCTATGTCACAGAGCTATCTTTTTGTGAGGGTAATTTCCAAACTCCATGTTTGTAGTACATCTGGTTTCGGAGATATGGAGAGATAAGACTCTGACCAGAAATAAAAGGATCAGTAACGGCCTGTTTATTTTTTTTTTGTTGTTGTTGTTTAAATTTTACGTCCTCCAACGTTAAGTCATACCGAACGGTGAATGAAATGGGTGAAATGATGCTCAAATGTGTCCAGGGTCCATGGAGCTTAGAGCTACCCGACATTCGTCTGTGAGGAGAAGGGAAAACCCCAGAAAAATCTTGTCCAGGTAACTCCCCCTGACTGAGATTCGAACTCGGGACCTCTTGAACGTGAGGCAGACATGCTGCCATCTATCCTACCGAGGCGGGCAGTAACAGTCTGCGAAGAAAAACAGACACACACTGATGTATTTTGCACACAGTAAAGTAGTGATCTTTTAAGAGTGTGTTCTTTTTTTCTGATCATGACCGTACGAAAATTCTGTCTCTACGATACTTAGAACACGAGCGATACACGTTTTATCTTTCACTTGGTTATGGTTAAATGTTATAGATAAATGTTTGAATATTACAGATGCCAATCTTATAATAAGAAAGAATTTTACTTTCTGATCATGACCGTACGAAAATCCTGTCTCTACGATACTTAGAACACGAGTGATGCACGTTTTATCTTTCACATGGTTATGGTTAAATGTTACGGATAAATATTTGAATATTACAGATGCCAATCTTATAATAAGAAAGAATTTTACTTTCTGATCATGACCGTACAAAAATCCTGCCTCTACGATACTTAGAACTCGAGTGATGCACGTTTTATCTTTCACTTGGTTATGGTTAAAGGTACGGATAAATATTTGAATATTACAGATGCCAATCTTATAATAAGAAAGAATTTTTCTTTCTGATCATGACCGTACAAAAATCCTGTCTCTACGTTACTTAGAACACGAGCGATACACGTTTTATCTTTCACTTGGTTATGGTTAAATGTTATAGATAAATATTTGAATATTACAGATGCCAATCTTATAATAAGAAAGAATTTTACTTTCTGATCATGACCGTACGAAAATCCTGTCTCTACGATACTTAGAACACGAGTGATGCACGTTTTATCTTTCACATGGTTATGGTTAAATGTTACGGATAAATATTTGAATAATACAGATGCCAATCTTATAATAAGAAAGAATTTTACTTTCTGATCATGACCGTACAAAAATCCTGCCTCTACGATATTTAGAACACGAGTGATGCACGTTTTATCTTTCACATGGTTATGGTTAAAGTTACGGATAAATATTTGAATATTACAGACGTCAATTTTATAATAAGGAAGAGTTTTACTTTTTGATCATGACCGTACGAAAATCCTGTCTCTACGATATTTAGAACACGGGCGATGCACTTGTTATCTTCACATGGTTATGGTTAAATGTTACGGATAAATATTTGAATATTACAGACGTTAATCTTATAATAAGGAAGAGTTTTACTTTCTGATCATGACCGTACAAAAATCCTGCCTCTACGATACTTAGAATACAAGCGATGCACTTTTTATCTTCACATGGTTATGGTTACCTACAGTCTGATTTTTAAAAGATGATACATGAAGGTCATCAAGCAAGGGATGCGAAGGGTAAGATGAGAAGGTCGTTGCTATGGTAACGTAAAAAAAGGTCGCCAGATTGGTTAAATGGCTGAATCACATACTCTGATAGCTGGAACCCTTCTTTATGTTTCAAGTTTTGAGAGGATAAAGAAAGGGGATATCCGCATTATTTCCTGTCTGTTGTTGGGCAACATTGGGGAACCTCACGTGTAGAAACAGATGACCTTCACATATCTTCTTTTAAAAATCAGACTGTAACATCCATCCATTCAACACAGATAAACCTGAAAAACGACACCATTGTTTCCTCATAACATTTATCATTTATCTCGGGCCCAAATGACCTTGCTGTCGACGGGCCCTAAAACACCACACACTCACTCACACTTTATCATTTATCATTTATCTCAAGCATAAATAAATAATGCACCTATTATTAAAACAGAAGCCACACAGTTTGAAACAGAGTTAATTTTCAGTTCGTTTTCAGAGTAGAGGTGTCGTTTTGTTTAAGTGAATTGCATCATTAAGTCATGTGTTTAACTGCAGCTGAAATATTGTTAATATTACATTAAATTATTATTATACACATATCTGTTTTCCAGTGTTTGTGATCCGATTGCGTGAACATGTCCCTCGAAGCTGTAACAAGTGATTTTCCGATCAACAAAGGTGAAGTGATTCATTCTCAGGGCAGAAGAATTATATTTAATATGAACAAGTTTTTACGAAAACTCTCCAATCCAGGTTATAGCACAACTGTAGATTTTTCAAAATCCCAGCAATTAATTCTGTAAGCTTGTAGTGTAGGTAGTGTACACACAGTGTCACGGATTTGTAGTGAAGCAGTTTCATCTTTAGAAAAAGAGAGCATACCTGTGTTTCAGTCTCCGGGAAAGATCCATGAAGTCGGAAAGCGAGTTACTGTGACGTGTGTCAAGGTAAAATCTTAATGTTTTAGGAATATATAATGGCAGAATATCCAAATTCTTAGCTGGCGCGTAAAATTGCTCTTATATACACGGAACCTATGCAGGTGCACGTACTACACTTGGCAACAGCGCTCCGCTTGAGCGTTGTGCTTTTTAAGGGAAATTTAAAGCGGGATCCTACAGTGAAGGTAAATAATCAGAACATTAAACGGGAAAAAGAGATGAGATATTTGGGTATCATGATAGATGAAAAATTTCATTTCAGAAAACACACGGAGTATATTAGGCAGAAAACAGAGAAAATAATGCTAAAGCTAGCAAGAATAACCAATTTAAATTTTGTACTTCCATTGCGTAACATACAGATATATCATAACACCATTTTTTGCTTCAATTATGACGTATGCGGCAGCAGTTTGGGCAGAAAGGATGGATGATGTACAAATAAGAAGATTGTTGAGAAGAACGCAAAGAAAAGTATTATTACGTCTGACAGGAGCTGTAAAAACAACACCAACTATGGCATTGCTAGTCACAACGGCCATTTGGCCGATTGATTTATTAATAAGATTGAAGGGCGCAAAATTTTGGGCGAAAAAAGGAAATTTAGAAAAAGTTTATAATATAACTGGAGTCAGAACAAACAAATCTTGGGTGATTAAAAATAGTTTAAAAGATAAATGGCAAAATGAATGGACAGAAAGTCTAGAAGGTAGAAGAGTGTTTGAAATTTTTCAGAACGTCAAAGAGAGATTAAAATTGAATTTTATTCAACCAACAAAGGGATTTATACATTATATAACAGGACACGGACCTTATAAGACCTATTGGAAGAAAATCAATAAAACTGAAAATGATATATGTGAATTATGTAACAAACAAGATAATCCTGAACATGTAGTATTTGAATGTGGAAGATATGCAATTCACCAACAAGAAGAGAGGCATGCGCTAGCAGGATATATCGTATATGACATAATTCGAGATCAACAATTAGTAAATAAATTACAAGTTTTGACTAACTTTGTAAGTAAGAAAGCATGGGAGGTAAAAATATTCAAAGGAGAAAGAGTTGATAATAGGC
Organism: Mantis religiosa; assembly: GCA_030765055.1. NCBI lineage: Eukaryota > Metazoa > Arthropoda > Insecta > Mantodea > Mantidae > Mantis > Mantis religiosa. Next base: position 19,945,729 of record CM060951.1, on the reverse strand, counting down.
GAAGAATAGTACAAGATCCAAGAAGGAGTTCTAGAATACAAAATAGGATAAGACGGGAAGAATTATTGAATATTCTAACCATGGAGGGAATTCAAGAAGAAGAAATAGATCAACAAGAAGAAGAATTAGAAGAGGTACAAATAGAAATTGATAATCTTAATCAAGTCAATAGAAGAAGATTCTTTGTAACCTCAACAGGAAGACAGGAATGGGCAGAGAGAAGAACATTCAGATCTAGGAGAAGAGAGGGAGAGACATTTGCGGAATATAGAAGTAGATTACAAGAGGAAAGAGAAGAGTAGAGAGAGTAATAAGAAGAGAAGTATCAGCGTGAGTTCAAAATAGCGTTGACTGCATGGGCGGCGGAGGGAGAGAGTGATGGCGGAGGTCATGGTGGACTACAGCATTAGTAGAGTTAGATGTAGATTTAGAAAATAAGGATTTTGTAATTTTTATAGTTGTTTTCTTTTCTTTTTCTTTTTTTTTTCTTTTTTTTTTTTTTGCTTTTTTGTGTTTATTTCTGTTATTTTATTTCATTTTATTTTTGTAGATTAGTATTCTGAGAGATTTGTATAATTATAACAATTGTAAGGATTTTATGGAAAAATAAAGAGAAAATTTGGATATATGCCCCGGTATAGTTGTCTAGGTGCCGGGGTAGAATATTCAGATTTTATTTATTTATTTATTTATTTATTTATTTATTTGTTCATATACCATAACTTTTGCGAGCGGTATAGTGGGACGGGATGTAAATAAGCACAACAGGTCGGTTTTAATAATACAACAGGAAACTCACAGCCAACTTTATAACAATACAGTTAAACGGAATACAAATGTTACATTTTAGTAAACAACATTCACATATACAATTTTACAAATTAATAATAATTCAAAAGTTTAGTGTTGTTTTCTTTTCAATTTTAACTGCTTGAACCAAGCTGTTACTACCACGACATGCAGCTTGTGTAAACTGTCGTAACATTTCTCCACTGAAGCACTCACCACGCTACTTCCGTACTAACAGATGTGGGGGTTAGTGAGTGAGAATGCTTTCATCCCCCATCACTTTCACCGCTTCACATGTCTCCTCTTTTATCACGACGTTTTACACAAGCTGGGTCTCTGTTACCATTCCTTCTTCCACAACAATGGAGGAAGATTGCCTTAATTATAAACTGCATTAAATTGATATTATATTTGATTTTCTTTCAGTAAATACATACAGAGAAACTGTCCACTGCAAATACGTCTACAAGCTGCAGAAGAGGAACCCTTGGAGACAACGTCCATCAGTCCGGATATCAGTAGTCCAGCACCAAGAGACAAGAAAACTACTAGCACAGTGGATCCCTGAAGTCTAGAACCTGATTGCTTCATTATAGACTTGTTATTTTGTGTTACGTGTTCCTATGTTTTAAATATTCTACTTCATATAGATTAATGTATACATATTGCAAGTACTTTCATTTGTTTGACAAGTTGTTTAGTGAAAGATTAAAGGTCCTGTTTCAACAATATTAAGTTTGTTAAATAAGTGATATATTATCCGATAAACAGTATGATCTATATTTCAGAAGTCAGTATAAGTCGCGTAATGGTTCTAGAACACTGACCTTCACCCATAGAACAGTCGGTGAGCCCAGGTCTAACCTCCTTTCTCTTCTGTCTCCTTCCAACTTCTATACTCAGCAAACTTATCACTCCTGTTACTTGATACAATATGCCACGTGAATCGTTTGTACCCGAGAACAGTTGACTGTCAAGTACTGTGACAGTCATACGTATATTAAGTGTTCATAAACAAATGAATACTGAAAATTGTGTTAAATGGTTACGTACAATGTTAATTCCAAATTTACCCCTTAACTCGGTACTAGCAATAGATAATGTCTCTTACCATAATACACAAGTAGATAAACCTCCAACGTCAAGTTCTTTAACAAGGTATATGCTTTCTTGGTTACAAAACCACAATATCCCGTTTGATGAAAATAGCACCAAAACTAAATTGTATGATTTAATTCTAGGCAATAAGTCGACTCAGAAGAACTTTTTGACTGACGAAATATTGTCAGAATATAACAATGTAACCTTAAGGCTTCCTCCATAACATCCGGATCTGAATCCTATACAATTAATATGGACAAATGACACAATGGGTTGCTTGTAGAAATGTAACCTTTAAAATGAAAGACGAAATGTTGTACCACCAATGATTTGAGCAATTTGGACAAATGGAATGGGAAACGGTGTGTCATGTCAATAAAATAAAATAGGAGTATTAGGAAAAAGATGACTAACGGTAGAAACAATTGAAAGAATTATAACTGAAGACAATGGGATGTAAACGGTGACGAGGATGACAGTGATAATGACTCAACAGACGAAGATATGTCAGAAGTAGAGGAATTAAAATATAATTAAAGACAAAAGTTTAACTCAGTGTTAAGTTGTAAGTGAAAAACCTTTCTGTTCACTGTATTTAATTTGTTGGAGACTGTACGACTTCCATGAATAGCGACACATGAAATAAACTATCTCGTAATATTTGAGAGAGTGACGTCATCGTAGTAGATGTCAGTCATTGAAGATAAGGGAAAACAGATAACAGACTCGCATCAAAGCTTTCATTTACATATTTCAGTGTTCACTACCATTGTGCGGCCTGTACAACTGTGTGTATGACCTGTCATATCGAGTCATTATTAAATGCCACAATATATTTTGGAAAATGGTCTGAAAATTTGTTTAAAAATAATTTTAAAAAAGTTGTAATTTGTCTATATATTAGTCAACTAGTCTACATATTGTCGAAAACTTTTCGCACTTAATACCACTTAGGTTAGGGCAAGTAAGATGCTTTCGTAAGAGTACGTAGTGAAATTCTGTAAAATAAACAATTCAGTCTATATCCTATTTTTAAAGCTTGTTTCCTGCACGAAGGAGAAATTCTTTAACGTAAATTCGAGAAATTCACAAGTCTTGATAATTGATGAAATGTGGCACGAGAAGGTATTTCCAGTGTTCAGAAGGTTCGCTAACAACGATCTCTACTCCTGTGATGTTTATATGAAATCCAGAACGTCAACCAGATCTTCCATTTTTCAGACAAGCAGGTTTTACTTTTTTCAGCGAACAACCCTGTATCCCAAAAAAACTACTACTACCCCAACATTAGACTTGCTTACCAAAGTAAACCAGAAACCTATGCGACAGTGACGGGTTCGAGGAATCCGAATTTTCCTAATGTTAAAGCGAGGACATCTCGTTCAATAAATATGCAACTTAAATACATTCAAGAGCCTCAAGCTTCAAATTTTCAACTCCTGTTTGCAGCAAAACTACTTCCCTGATACTCAGGGGCGGTTCCTCCATAAGGTTGCAGGTTTGCGCTACACCCACTGATTCTGAATATACAACAGGTGCATTTTGCACATTAAAGCTGTACTTGTTTGCATTGTTTTATATACAAACATGTTTCATTTACGCTTATCGTCTGTAGCCGCCCATGGCCGCAGAAGTCGAAATAAACAGTGATTTGCTGTAGGAGCCGCAGGTTTGCAGTGAAGTGTTAACCTAAGATTTCGCCCAAATGTAGGCTCTCTGAGGGGGTTGCGGGAAGGTGAAGAGAGGGGAGTGGCTTCTTATACATTGCTTAAATGGAGGTTTATAAACCTAGCTCCTCCTACTCTTAGCAACGGCTATAGCGTGACCTTCAGGCTTAGCTTCTGTGTGCTCTGCTTTTCGAACACAGGGAGAATTTAATTAAATGCATGGAGGTTATTCAGAAGAGAGCTCTGTTAAACAACAACGCCACACTTGTTTAGGCTTCTGGGTTTATGGCTACTTTGGAAGATTATAATTTTGTATTCTGGCTGTCTTTCTTCTACAAGATCATGCCCCATGTGGACATTTTGTACAATCAGCTGCAGAAACGAGACTGCAATGCAACGTTTGCCATCGCCCAGCTAAACGCATTTAAAAGGGAAGTGCAAAAGGTAAGAAATAGCGTGGATATCGAGGAACACGAAGAAACTGCAATTAAGAGGAGAAGAATAGAAGATCATGATGTGAAAAGAAGAGAAGCTCTTGAAGTATGTGACATTCTTAGAGAAGCAAAGAACAGATTTAGCTTTACGGGGCATCTGGTAGCCTCAACTTTGTTTCATCAAGAAAATTTCTAAGACATTTCCAGAGGATTCCCTTAGAGAAACAATAAGGTTCTATCTTTTTATCATTGGAACAAAAATTCGTAGAAAACTGACTGTAATTTACAGTCGAGAGGAATTTCGTGGAATGTCCGGCGGTTTGTGCTTGATGGACTTCAATAAGGAAAACAATTTATGTACTACATTCAGCGAATATGTCAAACTCCTCCGAGTACTGCTAACTATGCCAATGTCTACCGCTGAAGCAGAATGCTGTTTCTCAACTTTAAAAAGAATAAAAACTTTCCTTAGGAACACAATGTCACAGGACCGATTGTCAGCATTAGCAATGCTTTCAATTGAGAGAGATTTTGTTATGAAGATCAGCGACTTCAACGCAAAAGTTATCGATAGATTCGCTAGGTCTAAGGAGAGTAGAGCAGAGAATCTGTATAAATAGTTGAGTCATTACTACTGTGTATTTTATTTTTCGTTTGTGCACCTCCAATAATTTAACCCACCAGCCAGCACTGCCAGAAATCTATTTCTAAGGTTAAAGCGAGGACATCTCGTTCAATAAATATGCAACTTATATACATTCAAGAGCCTCAACCTTCAAATTTCTCGGGATAAATTTTGTTTTTGTTATATTTCAACAGAAAATGCCGTAAACAAGGGCTCTGTCATGGACCAGGGCAAACTAAAAGGTTCTATCCTTCGAAAGATGTAATACTTACAGTAAGTTAGCATCATGTTTTATTTTATTTCATAAAACTATCCTTCTTAAAGAGCTTTACAAACCAGAAAAGAAGGGGAAAAATTACTATTCCGGTACCGGGAATCGAACCCGAGCCTCCTGGGTGAGAGCCAGGTATCCTAGCCACTAGACCATACCGGACTACAAGAACATGCACATCACATTTCCTTTGACGGTGAGCAATATTGTTTAGTGTTATTGCATGCCGTGTAATTACATAATTCTTCGCTTTAGCATACTTCTTTTAATATGTATTATTTTTCTGGTATTTTTCATCTTTGTTTTTATTTCTTGTTCGAATAACTGTCATGTGTATACTCAATTACAACTATTTCATTCATTCGTCTATGATCTGCTGTAGACTCAACAGGCACTAGCAACTGTTAGATATGAACCAATCTTGAGTATAAAAATGACTATCGATAAGCAATTATCCCAATTTCTTTCGAGTTGAAGGAACCTGTGTACAAGGGAAACAAAATGGCGTCTGAAATATTTGTCTAAGCTACGAAATAAAAGATAAGGGAGGTGGATGGTTATGAAATGAGAAAGCAAAGATCAACACAGTTAATAATACATATTTTAACAGATTGTGCACATGGCAAAGAGGAACAAAGAAGATTTTAACAATTATTACAGTATGCAGCATGATACATCCCACAAAGTATGTTTCAATTAGAAATAATTGATTCTTAAGTTTACCAAATTTACGTTCGGTACTGAAATCAACGTGCGTGGCTTCTGTATTTAATAAACGTAAACAGGAATTCAGTTCAAATTGAATATATGGAATTGAATTCCATAGGAATATTTTTTCGCAGTCAGATGAATAAGTTACTAAATTCTTATATAGCTGTGTAGTTTAGTTATATATTAACAATTAATAAATGTAATTCACCTCTCCTGTGGATAATGGATTGTAGAAGATCAAATTCACGCAGTGTGTGTATAAATTAAAACGTTTTAATTACTGGAAATACTGAAATGATCCTACTTTGTATTAAATGTAATATGTAAACGGGGATTGTACTCTATAAGGGAAACATATTAAAATTGACTCTATGCAATATGAAACACAGAGGTGAAGCACACGCTAGGGTCTGAAAGAAAAGCAAAACAACGGTCACTATTTCTCACGATAGCATTTACGGTTGTACGGTCTACCGTTGGTGCACAGCCAAAATGGAAGCACTGTTTAAAAAAGCCATGCAGTGGACCCGCAGTCCGGTATGGTCTAGTGGCTAGGATACCTGGCTTTCACCCAGGAGGCTCGCGTTCGATTCCCGGTACCGGAAAGTTTTTTTATTTTCTTTTATCTTACCTTGTTCCTCTGTATGATTGCAGAGTTGAGTTATTAAGTGGAATTCGGTCCAAATATAGAGTTTAAAAAAGCACAAAGTGGTGCATTGCTAGCTATGGCCTCTCTTAACTTGACAGGTCTCATTTGCCTTTAAACCCGTATATAGGAAAAATTTAGATTGACAAAAGTTGTTTAAAGTCATCCGCTACCCTTTTAACTGGTTCGAGATATCGCAATCTCTTATTATTGAGTTTACAACGTTAAACTACAGTACGGCCGCTCTATCTCCGGCTCTGACGTTTGGTGGCTGCAGGAGGTGGAGGGGGAAGGTTAATAGTACCAACATTTAATAATGAGTAATTAAAAGCACATCGTCAGAATTATCTTTATAATGAGAGTATAGGACTATATTAGCTTCAAAACATTGAAATCTAACTTGTAATTTCATTATCATTCAAGATATTCTTTACAACATCACTCTATTCGAATATTTCGTTCCCACCTTTCACGTACACTATCAGCTTCCGTTGGTGATACTGGGAGTCTGTACTTCCGGTGTCGTGGTTAGGAAGTAATCACTGTTGCTAGCGCCAATCAGTGTTGTCGCTGGTAGGCGTGGCTTGCAAATCCAGTACCGTGTTGCCGCTGCAATTTTGTGTGGAACACGTGGCTTTTAGTTGCTTTTGGTGATCGCGATGGTGGTTTGTTTAATTTGTTGTGTGTGCGTGAATTCCGATTTGTAGCGTCTGTAAGTCTTATTATTATCATCGCTATTGTAGTAATAAGGCTACTGGTTCGTCAGAATTCAAGGAAAAAATCGGCTCTTATAAGAGCCAAAGCCGTGAATTTATATTCAGGCTACGTGAGTACTTCGAGAAGGAGCGGGGCAATGGTGGACCTCTACTACCTGTTACCAAGGTGCTGGACAGAGTTTGTGATGCCTTAAAGGTGGGAAAAACTACCGTGAAGAATGTGACCAAGGAAAAGTGCCCAGCCGATTTAAGTTCGCCGTCTGCAGTTTTGCGTACACCGGAAAGGCAAAGGCAACGACGCAGCCTTAAATCTTCACTTGATGCTTTTCAAAAGGATGCTATAAGGCGACATGTATATCAATATTATATGAGAAAGGAATTTCCAACTCGTGCGAAGTTGCTGTGTTTTTTAAAGGAAGCTGACTTATTCGACGGCGGAAATACCAGCCTAAGTAAAGTACTGAAAGAACTAGGTTTTCAGTTTAAAAAATTTTCTGGGAGGAAAACTTTGATTTGATTTGATTTATTGATTCATCCATTAAAACATGTACATGTTATAGGACACGTCAAATTAACAACTAAGTACAATATTTATAATTAAGGTAGCTAACTAAATATTTACAAATTTAAAATTTATCCACGCTGTAGAAGCTATTGGCTGTAAGGAAGTTTAATAACAATTTCTTAAATTGATGTTGTGATTCAATCTTTTTTATAGATTCAGGTAGCTTATTGTAAAGATGTAAGCCAGCATATGTGAAACTATTTTCATACATCTTTGTTTTGTGTGACTTCACAAATAAATTATTCTTTGTTCTAGTGTTGTGTATATGAATTTCAGAATTTGTTTTGATAAACTTAGGCTTGCTTTCATATGTACAAGAGTTTCATATATGTATATACTTGGCAGTGGTAAGATACCTAATTTACTGAAGTATGGCTTACAACTAGTTGTGCTTGAGACATCTGCTATGATTCTGATTATTTTCTTTTGGTATCTGAATACTTTTATACGGTCTTTAGAATTTCCCCAAAAAATTATACCATATGCCAACAAACTGTGTATATATGAAAAGTACACTATTCTCCGAACTTTCAAGCTTGACATGCCTGTAATCGCCCTCATTAAGAAACACATTTTACTAAGCTTTTTCGTCAATGCCTCTATGTGAGTTTCCAAATTTAAATTTTCATCTAGTATTAGTCCCAGAAATTTGATAGTTTGTACGTAATGTATTTGGTCTTGTCCCAGCATTAATTTTGGATGCAATTGACTTCCACTCATTTTATTATAGAAGCTTAGGGCTGCTGTTTTCTCCTTACACAATATTAACATATTGGCACTAAACCATTTTTGAATATATTTTAGATTATTTTCAATATGTACATCTGCCCCTTCCTTATTCACCCCTTTGATAAAAATATTTGCATCATCTGCAAAAAGTGTAACATTTATATTGGTTCTGTTTTCTACATTATCTGCCAAATCATTAATGTACACTATAAATAATGGAAAGAAGTGACATTGTTGCATGGAGAGGCAGATTTTTGCGGGAAATTCTAAAAAGCAATACCGAAAATGTGGTATGGCTTGATGAAACGTGGGTAAATGCAGGACAAACTAAGACAAAGGCATGGACAGATGACACTATTGCAGCAACAATGAAAGTGCCAGTTGGAAAAGAAAGCAGACTGATTTTTCTCCATGCTGGTGGTGTACGTGGTTTTATTCTAGGAGCAATGCTCTTATTCAGATCAAAGTGCTATCTGCAAATGCGTGAAATATTTAAAATTCACGTGTTCCTCTGCTTGAAATTCCCGCTAAAGAACAGGCAACAGCGCGCATCCCCCTCTCGAGAAATGTCAGAGCTGGAGATAGAGCGGCCGGACTGTAATATGTGTTTCAAATGGGAAGAGTCCTGGAGTCCAGCTAATCAGATGCCGTATCACACTCAGCGTTGCCAGCTTGTTACCCTCGCACACTCATACAACATGCAGGTCTCTGATTTAATTACAGTGCTATAATGTCTTAATTTGGTATATTTAGTCATGCATTTTTTGTGATATATGTTTTGAGTAATCCGATATGTTGCTTCCAATTTTTGTCACCTGCTTTTGTTTGCTTTAGTTTCTATTCTATTTTCCTGAATTATTTCCCCCAAGTTAGTGAAACCGATCTCAACTGTTCTCGGAAAGTTTACTGCATTATAGAACAATGACTGGGAGGTATAAAGAGCGGCAAAGTGTAAGAAGCAGAGTTGCAGTTGGGTGGAGTTGCCTGATGTAAAGTCTGTTTAGTTAACGCGTGTGCAGTTCTGAGTCAAAGGAACCTGAGCCGACCGCCCACTAATGACTGTCATAAATCTCCACACTTCAGAAATGGTAAACTGTCGTTGAGGACCAATAGCAACCCTGATTTTCTTGATGTCACAGACGCATGTCTCCAGCTGACTCGTGTTTTTTCCGGTAAACCACTAGGAGTTCTCATAAACACATGAGACAACTACCTTAATGCCGACTTACTATGCTGTAAGTACATTAAGGCCCGGGTTTTATAGTTCGGACCACTATTAGGTACAATTAATGGAAAACTTCTCCAACTGACTCGTGTTTTTCCCGGTAAACCATCAGGAGTTCCCATAAACACATGAGACAACTACCTTAATGCCGACTTACTATGCTGTAAGTACTTTAAGACCCGGGCTTTATAGTTCGGACCACTATTAGGTACAATTAATGGAGAACTTAATGTCATATTGGCACGTTGGCCATAGCAGCTCAATGGTGTAGAGCGTCTGGACGGAGACCAGAAGATCCGTGGTTCAAATCCCGGCTATGGCAATGAATTTTACAGTCTAGCTCTACCCTTTCATAGTGCGTCCTTTCACACGGCTAGTGTGAAAGAACAATTAATTTCGTTAATAATAGTAATATATTGTGATACTAGTGTGGAACGAGGAAAGGGTTGAAAAACGAGTCGCTTGCACCAAATTTGTTCAATTCTCGGGATTCCGTTATGTACTTATCACATGTGTGTTGCATATTATTTTTTGTATTTTGTGTATTTATATGAATCTGAATTTTAGTAGTTAAGATATTAGCTGAAATATTAATAAATATAATGGAAGATAAATGTTAGATTTTAGAACGTGCATCGCGTATGTGTGTTTCTATGGAAAAATACTTACGGCACTGTGCGGGAATGTCAACTTACGATGCATAGCAATGATGGCGGTAAGTATGGAATATTAGTTACATAGTTAATTGCAGAGGTTCTACTCCCATTAGTCCTGGACCCGTAGGACAAAGGACCTGCGCTTCCTTCTACCCGGGAGCGATGGATACTCCGGGGCACAACGTAAAGACGGGGTGGAATTGGATACGCCACTTACGCGCGTCAACCCCGCAGGGAAGACTACCGAAAACCTCGGTGGGGCCGCCTGGTGATCTAGCACACCTTCTACTAGCTCTGCAGGCTAGTACCCGGGACTTATGAGGCCACCCTCTACCCCCTCCGGGTGGCCGTAGCCTAATCAGAGGTACCCAACTCCCCGTGGGTGTCGGTAACACCCTGCCCCCTCGAGTCCAACCCAATCCGAACAGCTCCCTACGGGAGGGGCTTGGCGGTTCGACCCGAGGTTCATCTAGTAACGTCAGAGGTACAACGAGTGCTAGGAGTCCGCAGCGCTCGCACCTCGGCAGCTGAAGGGACGGATCCCCTCCCCTAGGGGAATTAGTTACATAGTACAAACAATTATTTAAATGAACACACACATGTGAAGGCGCTACAACGGAGTGAATATGTGGACAATTTATTTGTTTTTAAAGTAGGCTAATACAGATTAGTTTTGTTGAGGTGAGATAATTCGAACCCTTGTTTATGTTTCGAGTGTTGAGAGGATAAAGAAAGAGGATCTGGTGGGCAACTTTGCACTACCCACGTGGAGAAACAGATGACTTTCACGAATCTTCCTTTAAAAATCAGACTGGCCAATTCGAAATTTCATATTTTGTTTCATTTCGGAGATATTTGAGGTCGCAGAGTTAGGTGGGACACCCTATAAGAAATACGCTGCTGCTGTTCTAGTGTGTTTCAAATAGTTATTGAAGTTACTTGGTCTATGACGTATTTCGTTGATAGATGTATTGCTTTCACCCAAGAATTCAGTACCAAGTTTTAGTACGAGATACGTTGAATACAAAACGAGCGTTTGACAAACATCCACTTCACTGAGCCGCCGAAGTCCCATGTAAGCGAAGTGTTCCAAGACCTCACAGATGTCGCGCAGGTTGTAATTACTACTTATAGCAATAAATATCTGTAATTACTGTGAATCTTTTAGAAATTCTGAGTATACTGCTATTTGATTTGGTTAAAAATTAATACTAAATGCAAATAGTAGGAAATAGAATTGTATTGCTTAAGAGAGTAATAAATGGGCCGAAGAGAATTAACATTTCTCCGAACCATAGTCATCAAATTGTGCTATAAGTCTAATTTAATTTTCGTATACAAGGTTATTCTGAATTGAAATGCGAGTCTTTTTGTACATAAATATACAATTACCAAGTAATAATGATAGCAGAAAATTAAGGATATATTGTGTAACGTAAGCAGATTTTGTTACAATATTAACCAGTGACAGCATAGCAGCTGAATTATTAAAAGAAACCACAGAGAAAGTTGGTCTTCAGATATCTTTTGAAAAACTAAATATATTTCTTGCAATAAACAACCACTAAAATGAAATAAGACCTGAAGCTTTCCTGGCGACGAATATGCTAAAGTTGTTCTCGGGAAGCAAGCCAGGTGAAAAGACGATTAGAAATCGATGCTTCGGGAGTTTGCATCTCCCCCATCGTTAGGATACGTTACACTGGATATAACACAAAGAAAAACCCTATCAAAATTCCATTACTGAACAGATGACTGTTTTCAGTAAATTAAATGCCAGGTCAGGAGATGGTGTGAGTATAGAAAATTAATTGGGTCAGAGAAACGTAACTACTTAAATTGATTATCAAGCTGTATTGATCTTTTCTTCTTAAGTCGACGGATTTCCCATTTTAAGGCCGTTTTCCTACAGGAGCTGAACTGAAATCCAGCATCACCATAAAGCGTGCTCCTTTCAGAGGAAATGGCCAAAGCCTCCTTAACTCTCCGCTCCCATTAACTGTTGCATATTGACAAGATGGTCCTCTGCCGAAATTTTGCTCTATGGTCGTTATCAAAACAATGCTCTGCCATCCCAAACTTCTCAGGTTGCATTAAACGAATGCTCCGTTCATGTTCCTTTATTCCGGTTTATCCTATATACGGTGTCCCACATTCACAGGGAAGGCGGTACACTCCCGGAACTTGGAATTCCAATTTGTCTTTCACTGGTCTCAACAGATTTTTAATCTTCTTAGGTGGCTTGCGGATGGTCCTAATGTTGTATTTGGCGAGATTTCTGCTGATTCTGCCGGATAGGTTGCCGGTGATATTTAAGCAGCAAAATCCATGGAAATGAAATATGGAAAAAATTGAGTTTCACAATTTTTATATTGTGACTTGGTAAGTTCGTAGAATTAAAGCCCTTGTGTGTAGAAATCTAAAACTGTCTTTATTGCAGTAAACAGAAGCCTTGTACAACCCTTGCAGCAGCAAAAAGACATGTCATTGACAATCAGCTGTTTTCAAAGTCGTCTCGTTACTCCACCACATATAAACAAACGAAAGATTCCACTACTGTACATCAGGCAACTCCACCCAACTGCAACTCTGCTTCTTACACTTTGTCGCTCTTTATACCTCCCAGTCATTGTTCTATAATGCAGTAGACTTTCCGAGAACAGTCGCGACAGCAAGAGAAAGACGGAACATTCCACGCGCCACTCCCTGTCTCTTTCTTTCCTGCACATGCGCCCAGCTCTGGTATTGCGGCGGCTCCACAACAATGCGATCGGTGGCACTATCTTTGGGGAAATAATTCAGGAAAATGGAATAGAAACTAAAGCAAACAAAAGCAGGTGACAAAAATTGGAAACAACATATCGGATTACTCAAAACATATATCACAAAAAATGCATGACTAAATATACCAAATTAAGACATTAAAGCACTGTAATTAAGTCAGAGACCTGCATGTTGTACGAGTGTGTGAGAGAGAGGGAAATATAAAAGGAGTGGGGTAAAAAGCTGGCAACGCTGAGTGTGATACGGCATCTGATTAGCTGGACTCCAGGACTCTTCCCATTTGAAACACATATTAGTTTAATGTTGTAAACTCAATAATATGAGATTGCGACATCTCGAGCCAGTTAAAAGGGTAGCGGATGACTTTTAACAACTTTTGTCAATCTAAACTTTTTCCTATATACGAGTTTAAAGGCAAATGAAAGCTGTCAAGTTAAGAGAGCCCATAGCTAGCAATACACCAGTTTGTGCTTTTTTAAATTCGTTATTTTGGACCGAATTCCAGTTAATAACTCAACTCTACAATCACACAGAGAAACAAGGCAAGGTAAAGGAAAATAAAAAAAACTTTCCGGTACCGGGAATCGAACCCGAGCCTCCTGGGTGAAAGCCAGGTATCCTAGCCACTAGACCATACCGGACTGTGCGTTTCCAGCACCAGACCAGCAGAAGAGTCGAGTCGTCCAGGTTTACCTGAACGGAGTGTTTGCTGCCCAGCACCTAGCCGCTTATTGCGTCTTTATCTGGGCAGTATAAAAGAGTCATCTTTGTCTCAGGCGATTGTTTTTGGCAGTGGACGTATCTAGCCTTTGTGTGCGCAGTCGCCCCGTGTAGGGAGGATGCGCCACTGCTAGCTGCGCTGTTCCGCCTGCCTGGGAGGCATCTGAGCACAGTCCGCTTAACAGGCTAGAGTGAAAGGAACAGTGTTTAGGTATTAAGCTTACCAAGCCCATTTCTGGGCTTAGGAAGTTGGAGTCAGGGGGAATGTGGCCCTGTTCAGTATTAGGTACCCAAGGCATCTTTGGGTAGCCGGTAGCTCGGTCGTCGGCGAGGAACCCTATGGTCGTAACGGCCTAGGGTATTCACCAGTATGTTTGGATGGGAGTCCAGCTTATCGTAGATGGTGCGGGATCTTTCCCGCACCACGTCCACGATATACGGGACCCCAGAGTATGTGTGTAGGATGTGGGACGGGAATCTACGCCTGGTATCGTAGATCATGCGCAGTGCCCTGTTCTGGACGCGCTGTAGTCTGCGAATAGTGGTGGGAGCCGCTGATCCCCAGACTTCGCAGCCGTACAGAATCAGGGGCGGTATAATCGCCCGATACAGGCGTAGTTTGAGGTGCGTTGGCATGGTGGATTTGAGAATTGGGTATAACTGCGTTAGCGCTGCATGCCCTTGTCGGACTTTGACCCGGACGTGAGGTGCGTAGGTGAGACCGCGATCAAGGTGGACGCCAAGGTATTTGGCAGTGGGAACCCAAGGGATTTGCCTCTGCCTTAACCTCAGCGACCAATCTGGTCGCCCAGCTCGGACCTTAGCCAGGAGAACAGCAGAGCTCTTCTCGGGGCTAATGGCCATCCTCCACTTCTCACTCCAACGGCCAATGGCTCGGAGTTGGCGCTTCAGCGGAGGATGACAATATCGCAGGTTTTTGTTACGCGCCATTATGAGGACGTCGTCACCATATTGGCACGTAACAGTCTGTGGTTCTAAGGGTAAGTCAGACATGTAGGCCGCAAAGAGTAACGGGGACAGTACACTGCCCTCCGGGACTACCGCGGCTATTGGTCTGATACATGAAATCCGTCCTTCCACTCTCACCCTGAAAGTTCGGTTTCTGAGGAAACTACTGATCAGGGCGAGATAGGGAGGAGGTAGGTTGGCCTCCCTGAGTTTGTACAGTAGGCCTTGGTGCCAGGTTGTGGCAAAGGCTTTCTCTACGTCTAGCAGCACCGCAACTGTCTTGAGGTTTTCCCGGAAACCCAGGGCTGTCCTCTCGGCCAGACGCAGTACCTGTAGGGTCGTGGAGTGTCCATGACGAAAACCAAACTGTTGATCGGGTAGGAGCTGCCTTTCCTCGAAGAGAGGGGTCAGGCGGGATAGGAGCAACCTCTCAAATAGCTTTGAGACGCTTGGGAGAAGACTTATGGATCGGTAGCTAGACGGAAAGACCGGATCCTTGCCGGGCTTCAGGATGCACACCACTCTCGCCTCTTTCCACTAGTGCATGCCATGGTTTTTATAACAGTCCTTCCATTTTGCCTGTGCACCAACGGTAGACCGTAGAACCGTAAATGCTATCGTGAGAAATAGTGACCGTTGTTTTGCTTTTGTTACTGACCCTAGCGTGTGCTTCACCTCTGTTTCATGTTGCATAGAGTCAATTTTAATATGTTTCACTTATAGAGTAGAATCTCCGTTTACATATTAAATTTAATTAAAAGTAGGATCATTTCTGATTAGCTCCTTTTATAAGCCTTGAAGTATTTCCAGTAATTAAAACGTTTTAATTTATAGACACAGTGCGTGAATTTGATCTTCTACAGTCCATTATCCACAGGAGGGGTGAATTACATTTAATTGTTAATATATAACTACACAACTATATAAGAATTTAATAACTTGTTCATCTGACTGCGAAAAAATATTCCTACGGAATTCAATTCCATATACGCACCTTGATTTTAGTACCGAACGTAAACTTGGTAAACTTAAGAATCAATTATTTCTAATTGAGACATACGTTGTGGGATGTATCATGCTGCATATTATAATAATTGTTAAAATCTTCTTTGTTCCTCTTTGCCATATGCACAATCTGTTAAAATATGTATTATTAACTGTGTTGATCTTTGCTTTCTCATTTCATAACCATCCACCTCCCTTATCTTTTATTTCGTAGCTTAGACAAATATTTCAGACGCCATTTTGTTTCCCGTGTACACAGGTTCCTTCAACTCGAAAGAAATTGCGATAATTGTTTATCGATAGTCATTTTTATACTCAAGATTGGTTCATATGTGACAGTTGCTAGTGCTTGTTGAGTCTACAGCAGATCATAGACGATTGACTGAAATAGTTGTAAATGAGTATACACATGACAGTTATTCGAACAAGAAAGAAAAACAAAGATAAAAAATACCAGAAAAATAATACATATTAAAAGAACTATGCTAAAGTGAAGAATTATGTAATTACACGGCATGCAATAACACTAAACAATATTGCTGACCCTCAAAGGAAATGTGATGCATGTTTCCACGTAGTCCGGTATGGTCTAGTGGCTAGGATACCTGGCTCTCACCCAGGAGGCTCGGGTTCGATTCCCGGTACCGGAATAATAATTTTTTACCCTTCTTTTCTGGTTTGTATAGCTCTTTAAGAAGGATAGTTTTATGAAATAAAATAAAACATGATCCTAACTTACTGTATTACATCTTTCGAAGGATTAGAACCATTTAGTTTGCCCTGATCCCTGATCCATGACGGAGCCATTGTTTACGACATTTTCTGTTCAAATATAACAAAAACAAAATTTATCCCGAGAAATTTGAAGGTTGAGGCTCTTGAATGCATTTAAGGGTATGTATGACTGAAATTTTCAAATTCTGAACTAATAATGCTAGCTTTTTCAAATCTACACCATAGGTGTAGTATAATGTAAACATGTTACAACCTAAATTTAAACCATTTTTCTCCAGCAGTTTAGAAATTATGATAAATTTTGTATGTTTTTTGTTACGTCACTAAAAAAGTCCCTTGCGACAAAATATTTTGAATTCCGGTCTAATATTTTAACCCTATGTTCATAATACACATACTTTTTGAAATTGCTCTGGGTTTTTCTGTGTCTCCTTTAGTTTAGGTCACAAAAAATTTTTAATTTACAAATATTCTTTTTTTTTTTTTTGTCTAAAAACTGTAAGTTTTGTTTTTGAAAATTAAAAATATATGCTTATATACATTTCACAACAAAACCTAGGGCAATTTCCATTCCTCATGATATTCTGAACCTGTGTAGGAAATTTCATGAATGTAGTACAAAAACTGCATCGCAAGGAGCATTTTACAGGAAGAAAAATGCTGAAAATATGAACATTGAGAAAATAGCGATTAAAGATTTGATTGCATAACTTACATTAAAATCCACCAGGCTGATAGGTTGGACCCTCAGATTTCATTTTCCTCTCCTCTGTTGCTGCTTTTTCCACCTTTTTCTTCTTTAGATGTTGCTTTTCTTCTGCTCAACTTCGCTTCTTGCTTTGCAGGATACGAGTCTGATCTCGCTGCACTGAAGTTTTCCTTGCTGAGTCTACTACACTTTCACCTCTGATATTTTGCTGCAGCTCTAATGACTTAAGACTACCCATGTTAAACTCACTGATGCTTTTAATAACAGCAAGATCTAATTTTTGTTTTGATATGAAAACTTCCTTTGGGCACTTATTCCGTATGACATGATGCAAAGATTCATTGGCATTCTGTGTTTTTCCTGTTTTGCACCTCTCTAGTAATGTAGTAGAAGCCAGCCTCTCATATATTGGCAACATTTTAGGAACTATTTTGTCTGAAAGCCTTATTTTTCTTTTATTATGGGTATCCACACATCCCTCAGCATATTGTCTGTTATACCAGCACCAAGAAGTTGTACCTTTAGGACAGGTTCCATGCTGTGGGTTGTCATCTGTGGAAATGTAATGCCTCAAAGTGGCAAAAATTGCCTCCTTCATTTTAACTACATCATCTAAATTTTGAGAGATTGCATTTCTATAGTAGCTGGTCAACATTTTTAATCATTGCTTCTGTTAAACTGCCTTCCTTTTTTCCACCCAGCGTGACACCTTTGCTCCTCCACTCTTTCACAAGGTTGCGAAGTGCAGTTCCCAGACGTTTTGAAACATGGTTGATGCATTCCTGTTTCACAATGGTTACATCAGAGCCATAAACCATTATTTCATTTAGCATCCCCATCTGACAGCATCCCTGTATATCTAATTTTCTTTTCTGGTATTGACCTTCGCCACAAAATTTCTGCTGCATCTTTTTCCATGGCATTAGATGAACCATAATAATTTTTCTGGCAATCCCCTTTGTCTTTATGTTCAGCATACCAACTAGCAAATTCTTGTGTTTCATCTCCTAATCTTTTTGCTGCAGAAGTACAAACTGGACAGTATTTAGATAATATCTCATAATCGAGTACAATACCTGTAAAAACATCTATGACAACACCTATCCCATAACTAGATGTGTGTCCTCGTTTATGGTATGTACCATCATATGAAACACAAATATCTATTATGTCATTGTCAGCTAAAGAGGGATCAGCTTTTATGTATGCTTTGCGTACTACTTCATTGCTGAGATTAATGATTTCTGCTTTTAGCATTTGGCCCTCCTGAACTAACCTATTTAAATAAGCATTTAAAAATGGCGTCCGGAGGCAAATTATGCATTTTTCACATTCGGGAACGTCTAAATTATTTTATAGAATTAAAATAAAAAAAAGTCGTTATTTTCATGATTTTCATGAAATTTCAGTCATACATACCCTTAAGTTGCATATTTATTGAACGAGATGTCCTAGCTTTAACCTTAGAAAAATTTGGATTCCTCGAACCCGTCACTGTCGCATAGGTTTCTGGTTTACTTTGGTTAGCAAGTCTAATGTTGGGGTAGATTCTCTTCTACTGTAGATCTCCACCTCATTTTCTATCACATCGCCTTCCTTTGCATGTTTCACTAGAGGTAGGGACTGTGTAGTGTTGGTTGATGTTGGATAGATGGTGCAAATGCTTTCTGGATACTTTTTCTAGGCTCTACCAGGTGGCAGGCTTCACTGAGCCGTCCCCGTAGGCCAAATTCCCTCCAGTTTCAGCAGTAGGGAGATTTTTCAGCAGACCGTCGGTATGACCGGGTGATTGAGCGTGTATTCCTTAGGTAACCTCTATGGATTTCTGCCGGACGGTCTGCTTATATGCGCCCTAATTCCTTCAAATAATTCGGCAACAAATTAAACTCAACAAAATTGAACAGTGGGAGCAGAAAATGTTAAACACCACACATTCGGACCATTCTTTGTGGATATTATTAACGGCATTTTAAGTCTCCTCGAGCGCCAACTAAGGCACTGAGGCGCTGCACACTCGCCTCGGCCTGCACTTCTCCTCCGAGGAGAAAGCCGAGGTTTTTGCAGACTGTCTGGCAGAAAAATTCACAGAGAACCCTGCGACGAACTCCGAGTCAGAACGGGAAGTCCAGACATGGATACAAAACTGGGTGGCACAGAGGCATGAGCAACATTTGCCCCTCACAACGCCGCAGGAAGTCTACAAGCTCATTAGGAAGCTACCTAGTGGGAAAGCCGCCGGTACGGACAGGATGACTAAGGAGAAACTCAAGCATCTCCCGAGAAAAGCCCTGGTGCACCTCACAAAAATTTTCAACTCCTGTTTGCAGCAAAACTACTTCCCTGACACTTGGAAACGAGCCAAGGTCATAATGCTCCCAAAGTATGGGAAAAGCACCAGGCAGCCTCAAAACTACCGCCCCATTAGTCTCCTGTTTACTATTGCTAATTTATTATTATTATTATTATTATTATTATTATTATTATTATTATTATTATTATTATTATTATTATTATTATTATTATTATTATTATTATTATTATTATTATTATTATTATTATTATTATTATTATTATTATTATTATTATTATTATTATTATTATTATTATTATTATTATTATTATTATTATTATTATTATTATTATTATTATTATTATTATTATTATTATTATTATTATTATTATTATTATTATTATTATTATTATTATTATTATTATTATTATTATTATTATTATTATTATTATTATTATTATTATTATTATTATTATTATTATTATTATTATTATTATTATTATTATTATTGTTATTATTATTATTGTTATTATTATTATTATTATTATTATTATTATTATTATTATTATTATTATTATTATTATTATTATTATTATTATTATTATTATTATTATTATTATTATTATTATTATTATTATTATTATTATTATTATTATTATTATTATTATTATTATTATTATTATTATTATTATTATTATTATTACTATTATTATTATTATTACTATTATTATTATTACTATTATTATTATTATTACTATTATTATTATTACTATTATTATTATTACTATTATTATTATTATTATTATTATTATTATTATTATTATTATTATTATTATTATTATTATTATTATTATTATTATTATTATTATTATTATTATTATTATTATTATTATTATTATTATTATTATTATTATTATTATTATTATTATTATTATTATTATTATTATTATTATTATTATTATTATTATTATTATTATTATTATTATTATTATTATTATTATTATTATTATTATTATTATTATTATTATTATTATTATTATTATTATTATTATTATTATTATTATTATTATTATTATTATTATTATTATTATTATTATTATTATTATTATTATTATTATTATTATTATTATTATTATTATTATTATTATTATTATTATTATTATTATTATTATTATTATTATTATTATTATTATTATTATTATTATTATTATTATTATTATTATTATTATTATTATTATTATTATTATTATTATTATTATTATTATTTATTATTATTATTATTATTAATCAGTTGTCTAAAAGTTAATTTTGCAGTACATACGTTGTTTCCAAACACTGTAGGTAGCGGGATATCCTCTTAGTCTGGCGCCAGTATAATTGGTGTGGGTACCGGTTTACCGGGAAGGTGTTCACACAGGTGTCCGTCTGTCCGTCTTGTTAGGGCGCTTATCGTGGGATTTGATCCTGCCCTGGAAATTTAAATTTGATACAAACCGGATATCCGCTGTTTTATTCAGTTGGTTGGTTCACACGCAAGTCCGTACGCACGGTGTGTGAGCGAGCACCCGTTCCGCTGGATGGTTTCACCCAAAATGCAACACGATATTAGTTGGTTACAGAGCGTTTATCGTCGCTTTGCAGATCCAAACATCCTCCGAGATCGAGCAGTTGGTTTGTGAAGAAGCCACTGTCAGGATCGTGTTTCATCTTTATGCTTCAAAGGAATGTATGGATGGGCTAGTGTTACCACATTCCAAAATACACAAAACTGCCTTTAGAAGACTTACGCTTCTATGGAGTACATGTCAATCCAGATAAACCTTTGTGGAAATTAGTTTATTATTCCCTTGTAACTGTAAAACAGAGCCAAATCATTTAATAGTTGGTCGCTATGTGAGGCATTGCTATGCCATTCCATCTGCATCACAAGGGATTCAACAAACAAAACAATGGCTATCTATGTGATAAGCCTAAAGAAATATAAGAAAAACAAATTAATCTTAAACAAGATTAAAAGGATATTTATTTACACAAAAAATATTTGCTATAAATGAACAGAGTGGAGGGGGTAATTGTGGAACTGTAAGGAACTATGGAATATTCCTCACGCTCAACATGTCCCAAGTTCCAATCTCGGTCACAGTGAGTTATCCCGATAAGGTTTTACTTGGGTTTTTAATTTTCCTGAAATATAAATGTGTGATAAGTCTAACCTCAATGTACCCTGTACTCATTTGAACATCATTCATTCATCCATTAATATTACTTAACGTTGGAGGTATTCCCTTATCCTGAAAGGTCTGGTAACACTAAGCTCTATGTACCCGGTACTCATTTGAACATCTTTAATTCATCCTTCAATATTGCTTAAAGTTGGAGGTTTTCCCTTATCCTGAAAGGTCTGGTAACTGTAAGCTCTATGTACCCTGTACTCATTTTAACATCATTTAATTCATCCTTCAATATTGCTTAAAGTTGGAGGTTTTCCCTTATCCTGAAAGGTCTGGTAACTGTAAGCTCTATGTACCCGGTACTCATTTGAACATCTTTAATTCATCCTTCAATATTGCTTAAAGTTGGAGGTTTTCCCTTATCCTGAAAGGTCTGGTAACTGTAAGCTCTATGTACCCGGTACTCATTTGAACATCTTTAATTCATCCTTCAATATTGCTTAAAGTTGGAGGTTTTCTCTTATCCTTAAAGGTCTGGTAACTCTAAGCTCTATGTACCCTGTACTCATTTGAACATCATTTAATCCATCCTTCGATATTGCTTAAAGTTGAGGGTTTTCCCTTATCCT
Organism: Mantis religiosa; assembly: GCA_030765055.1. Lineage (NCBI taxonomy): Eukaryota > Metazoa > Arthropoda > Insecta > Mantodea > Mantidae > Mantis > Mantis religiosa. The sequence continues at coordinate 19,923,582 of CM060951.1, read as the reverse complement.
GAAAGGTCTGGTAACTGTAAGCCATATGTATCCTGTACTCATTTGAACATCATTGTCCAATGTGACTTAATGTTGCAGGTTTTCCCACATTCTGAAATATGTATGTCTGGTAGCTCTAAGCTCTATGTAGCCTGAACTCATTTGAACATCATTTAATTCATCCTTCAATATTGCTTAAAGTTGGAGGTTATCCCTTATCCTGAAAGGTCTGGTTACTGTAAGCTCTACGTATCCTGTACTCATTTGAACATCATCGTCCGATGTAACTTAATGTTGCAGGTTTTCCCTTATTCTGAAGGATGAATGCCTGGTAAATCTAAGCTCCATGCACCATGAACTCATTTGAACTTCATTTCATTCATCGTCCGATATGACTTAATGTTGGAGGTTTTGTCTTATCCAGAAAGATGAATGTCTTGTAACTCTAAGCTCTATGTACCCTGTACTCATTTGAACATCATTTCATTCATCGTCCAATATGACTTAACGTTGGAGGTTTTCTCTTATCCTGAAAGATGAATGTCTGGTAACTCTAAGCTCTATGTACCCTGTACTCATTTGAACATCATTTCATTCATCGTCCGATATGACAATGTTGGAGGTTTTCTCTTATCCTGAAAGATGAATGAATGTCTTGTAACTCTAAGCTCTATGTATCCTGTACTTAATTGAACATCATTTCACTCATCGTCCGATATGACTTAACGTTGGAGGTTTTATCTTATCCTGAAAGATGAATGTGCGGTAACTCTAAGCTCTATGTACCCTGTACTCATTTGAACATCATTTCATTCATCGTCCAATATGACTTAACGTTGGAGGTTTTCTCTTATCCTGAAAGATGAATGTCTGGTAACTCTAAGCTCTATGTACGCTGTACTCATTTGAACATAATTTCATTTATCGTCCGACATGAGTTAACGATGGAGGTTTTCCCTTATCCTGAAAGATGAATGTCTGGTAACTCTAAGATCTATGTACCCTGTACTCATTTGAACATAATTTCATTTATCATCCGACATGAGTTAACGATGGAGGTTTTCCCTTATCCTGAAAGATGAATGTCTGGTAACTCTATGTACGCTGTACTCATTTGAACATAATTTCATTTATCGTCCGACATGAGTTAACGATGGAGGTTTTCCCTTATCCTGAAAGATGAATGTCTGATAACTCTAAGATCTATGTACCCTGTACTAATTTGAACATCATTTCATTCATCGTCCGACATGAGTTAACGATGGAGGTTTTCCCTTATCCTGAAAGATGAATGTCTGGTAACTCTAAGCTCTATGTACGCTGTACTCATTTGAACATAATTTCATTTATCGTCCGACATGAGTTAACGATGGAGGTTTTCTCTTATCCTGAAAGATGAATGTCTGGTAACTCTAAGATCTATGTACCCTGTACTAATTTGAACATCATTTCATTCATCGTCCGACATGAGTTAACGATGGAGGTTTTCCCTTATCCTGAAAGATGAATGTCTGGTAACTCTAAGATCTATGTACCCTGTACTAATTTGAACATCATTTCATTCATCGTCCGACATGAGTTAACGATGGAGGTTTTCCCTTATCCTGAAAGATGAATGTCTGGTAACTCTAAGATCTATGTACCCTGCACTCATTTGAACATAATTTCATTTATCGTCCGATATGACTTAACGTTGGAGGTTTTCTCTTATCCTGAAAGACGAATGTCTGGTAACTCTAAGATCTATGTACCCTGCACTCATTTGAACATCATTTCATTCATCGTCCGATATGACTTAACGTTGTAGGTTTTCTCTTATCCTGAAAGATGAATGTCTGGTAACTCTAAGCTCTATGTATCCTGTACTCATTTGAACATCATTTCATTCATCGTCCGATATGAGTTATCGTTGGAGATTTTCCCTTATCCTGAAAGATGAATGTCCGGTAACTCTAAGCTCTATGTACGCTGTACTCATTTGAACACAATTTCGTTAATCATCCGATATGACAACGTTGGAGGACGTAAATTTAAAGAAATATGTATTATTAATATTTATTACATTCAAGGATTATGAGTATTACCTGGGAGTAGTTAATTTGAGACAAAGTTTTTTGATGTAAGTTGTGTACAATGCGTAGACGACATATACTTTTTGTAGTAAGAGTTTGTGTATCTGTTACAATTTAGAAGTTATACAGTGTTTATTGAAAATAAAGTCACAGTCTCCGAAAATTTAACTTTTGCATTTCCTTTGCCTTGTAAATATCTTTAGAGTACGGTATTTTAATAAATATTGTTGCAGCCGTTGCCGAAAATGTCACAGTTTTACAAAATGTTTCTTGTAAATGTTGGTTTATTTTGTTTGTTTTAATCTTTGGGTAGCATCCTTGAAACAGTAATAGCATGTTTGATGTTCAACTGAGCTTTTATTTTTTAACTATTATGACATACAACACAGAAACACACAATTAAGTTTTCATGAAGACTTTTTGGGTGGGGGAGTTATTTTCTGTAAAAAATCTCGACATCAAATTGTGGCTGGTATACGATACGTACTTCCTGCTACCTACTACAGGAAGTGGAGAGAGTTCTAAGGCTGCGTTACGTAACGGGATTAAGAAAACAACTGAACAACTGCACTTTGGTGCATCTGACGTGTGAAGGCTGCTCATTCATCCGAAACTGTGTTTCCCGAATCTGTTGCTCTATTGTTTGTTTATTTGTTTTTGTTATCTGTTCCAAACTGTTCACAAACAGACTCCTGGAAGGCAATGTAATCAAACAGTACACTGAAAATTAATTGTTGTTTCACACTAGTTGTCTGTAGGTCGAACTATGTAAAGTTAGTGTAAAACTGAAATTTCAAAGCCATAGCCGGGATGTGAACCATGGATCTCGCGGTATCAATCCGGTTGCTCTTAACCATTTAGATGCAGCATGATATTAAATTCTCCAACTGACTAGGCTTTGTTTTTTTCTTTCTTTTCCCCCCTTTTTATTACTCAATTTTTTATTCTGACTTTACCTTTGGAAAAGTACCTGTCATTTGCAATACTACTGTCAATCTATCTCTCTCTCAACCTCTTATTCAGTTCTTTTCCTTTCTATTTTTTATTTATTTATTTATATTACTTTACGTCATCTAAGGTTGTCATATCAGACGATAAATGAAATGATGTTTAAACGAGTACAGGATACATAGAGCTTAGAGTTACCAGACATTCATCTTTTATGAAAAGAGAAAACCTCCAACGTTAAGCCATATCGGACGATGAATGAAATGATGTTCAAATGAGTACAGGGTGCATAGAGTTTAGAGTTACCAGACATTCATCTTTCAGGATAAGTGAAAACCTCCAACGTTAAGTCATATCTAACGATGAATGAAATGTTCAAATGAGTACAGGGTACATAGAGCTTATATTTACCAGACATTCATCTTTCAGGATAAGAGAAAACCTCCAACGTTAAGTCATATCGGACGATGAATGAAATGATGTTCAAATGAGTACAGGGTACATAGAGCTTATATTTACCAGACATTCATCTTTCAGGATAAGGGAAAACGTCTAACGTTAAGTCATATCGGACGATGAATGAAATGATGTTCAAATGAGTACAGGCTACATAGAGCTTAGAGTTACTTGATATTCATCTTTCAGGATAAGGGAAAACCTCCAACGTTAAGTCATATCGGACAAAGAATGAAATGATGTTCAAATGAGTACAGGGTACATAGAGCTTAGAGTTACTAGATATTCAACTTTCAGGATAAGGGGAAACCTCCAATGTTAAGTCATATCGGACGAAGCTGCACTGTTTTGATTTTCAAAGCTCAAGCTGCTCTGTTAAAGGCTAGCTGATAGGAACGACATTTTTAAGCAAGCGGTATTCATTTGGGGAGTTTTGTTTAGAAAAACTTGTTCTGCTAGAAAGCCAAGAGCATTAATATAGTCGTGCAGACAGTTTCGTCATGTCTGTTGGCATAAGGCGCCACATTTCCCTTCAAGGCTGTTAATAATTCTTGTTTTCCTGTTTCCTCCCGATAAAGAATTTCTGCGCCACATGCTCTCAGAAACCAGTTTATATTTTGTACCCCTGCTGACATTGCGTGAGATAATCCGAAATGCAAATTCTGCTAGAACATGCGCAGCTTAAGTCGTCATCTGTTAATTTGTTACTTGCTCTGTCTAATGTTTTGTGCTTTTTATGAGAACGGAACATTCTGACACTTATATCACTTCATCTTTACAATTATATTGCGAGTTCACTCCATAACACTGATAATATCTTTATTTCCTCTAGATATTATCATTTCGGATGTATTGATTTGGAAATTAATTCTTGAAGTAACCTAACGGATGTACATTTGTCATTTTTTGCCATTTATATCAAATGACAATCTTAGAAAAAGCAAAAATGAAGGGGAAAGAAGCGAATTATATAACTGTTATACACAGGGCGTGTAAAAGGTATGGATCAACGCTTGTAGCTGTATTGCTATAGTCTTATGAGGTTATATTTTTTTTATTAGAAAATCTGTAAGATATCAACAGGTTTTCATATCACTATGATTGTGAATAATGTGTAACTTTTAATGGAAATATTTATTTTTTTATTTTTTTCAGGTCTCGCAACGTGCAAGGTACATGCTTGTTTGAATTTTAAATTTATTAGGGTCTGTTAGAACGCATGCAATTTAAATCCAGAAAATACATTCATAACAAAATTAGTAGAAACACATATAGGACCGTATTCATAGTAATCACTTTGGTCTAGAGTATCTTCCGACTAACTTGGTCCTGACCAAAGGCGGTCTAACTTTTTGGTATTCATAGACGATTAAAAGTCTCGGACCAAGTAAAGTCGTGAACCAAAACGGTGCAAATGTTACAGACGTAGAAAGGTTCTTCTGCGCATGCACCAGTCCCATAGAGTGCTAAACAAACGACAGTGTACCTACAAGTTTATAAATCTCTTTGGTAGTTTCTCAGCTGTTTCTTAATCATTCTTACGGTTGCTGCTGCTGTTTGAGGTTAGGTAACAAAGTTTTGTGTGCTGTGGATATGGATAATATGAAGAAGCGGAGTACTAAGTTCGAGTATATTTGTGCTACGGCAGCTGACGAATTATCTACATAAGGATGTGCTGAAATTAGCTTATTATGGACTCATCAATGCTCATCTTGAGTATGGTATAGAAATTTAGCGGGGAGGAGGGTTACAGTTTCAAAAACATGAATAGGATATTTATTTTGCAAAATGGAGTTTAAAATTCATATATCACTTAGACAAGGTACAATCCCTTAAAGAAAGGTTTATAAGTCAGCAAATCCTTACCATTTACTCATTATATATTTATAAATTAATTCTATTCACTAAAGAAAAAATTCATTAACATCATTAAACAAAAATAGGGGAATTTAGGTACTAGGAGGCAAATAACTATTTTAGGCACTCTGACAATAAATCAATGACATCCAAAGACCCATATAACCGTGCAAGTGTATTTTATAATAAGCTGCCAAAATATATAAAATCTCTTAATGATCGAACCTTTCCCAAATTATTAAGACACTATTTAGTCAACAAAGAATTGAGGAAATGTAAATATGTAGCCTAAATTAATTACGTTAGGTGAAAAACGTTGCATACAAATTTGTTTCGAATTTTACGCTGTTACTATCTAAGCTTTTACTAGTAATATGCACACATGCTAATTTTGTAATAATTGATATGTAAATTTGTGAAACTGTAATCTAGCTTCATTGACAATTCGAAACGTTGTACAAAGTCTAAGGACAATAAACATTATTATTATTATTATTATTATTATTATTATTATTATTATTATTATTATTATTATTATTATTATTATTATTATTATTATTATTATTATTATTATTATTATTATTATTATTATTATTATTATTATTATTATTATTATTATTATTATTATTATTATTATTATTATTATTATTATTATTATTATTATTATTATTATTATTATTATTATTATTATTATTATTATTATTATTATTATTATTATTATTATTATTATTATTATTATTATTATTATTATTATTATTATTATTATTATTATTATTATTATTATTATTATTATTATTATTATTATTATTATTATTATTATTATTATTATTATTATTATTATTATTATTATTATTATTATTATTATTATTATTATTATTATTATTATTATTATTATTATTATTATTATTATTATTATTATTATTATTATTATTATTATTATTATTATTATTATTATTATTATTATTATTATTATTATTATTATTATTATTATTATTATTATTATTATTATTATTATTATTATTATTATTATTATTATTATTATTATTATTATTATTATTATTATTATTATTATTATTATTATTATTATTATTATTATTATTATTATTATTATTATTATTATTATTATTATTATTATTATTATTACTATTACTATTATTATTATTATTATTATTATTATTATTATTATTATTATTATTATTATTATTATTATTATTATTATTATTATTATTATTATTATTATTACTATTATTATCATTATCATCATCAACTGGTCAGAGGAAGAGAAGAAGTTCTTGTTTTCTCTAGTCCAAAAAGAATGAACATTATAGAAAATAAATCCGTGTCAAGGAATACAAATATGAGAAAGGAGGAGTCATGGAGCGAAATGTATAATGAGTATGTTGATAATGTGGCTTACTGATACAGGTCAGCAGCGTTCTCTTTATATCCTTCTCTTACATAATACCGAAGTGCTGTTAAGATTTGAGTGTCAGACCTGGGTTATCGTCCCTGACGTACAGGTTAGGACGAATCATTTCTATCAGCTTTCTGGCGTTCGCTTTACTAAACCTCTATCTGCTTTTGAAGTTTAGGTCGTCTCACTTCGCAGTAATTTCTATTCTTGGTAGATAAATTGCCCTACGTCGTCTTATTTCACGAATGCTACACACTACAACTACATTCATTACTTCATTCTCGTCCATGTTGCCTTTAATCTAAACCTCGGAGGAGGACCAAAATTTGAGCCGGACCAACACGTTTCTTACCCGGACTATCGCTAATCCCGGTTTATGAATAAGAAAATCGATTGTCCACAGCTAGTCAACCGAAAGTAGCACGTTTATCCGGACCAAATCTGACTATGAATATGGCCCATAATGAATTCAAAAGTTACTCAAAATGGCCTCCATTTACTGACAAACAATGCCAAAGTCTGTCCTTGAAATTAGTTAATTTTTCCAGCAATACTGTTCACCTGATCAGCTGCATTTCTTGCGCAATTCTTCGCTTTAACTCTTCAAGTTTTCCTGGTCGGTCCTTGTAAACCCTCCACTTCAAATATCCTCACAAGAAATAGTCTAAGCGCCGTGTTCATTATCAAACTTTGTCTGGACCAACTTGCTACTTCTGTTGGCCTAATGGTGGACCATCGATTTTCTTATTCATAAACCGAGATTAGCGATAGTCCGAGGAACAAACACGTTGGTCCGGCTCAAATTTTGGTCCTCCTCCGAGGGATTGATTAAAGGCGGACTATCCTTGTAACATGGACGACAATGAAGGGATGATGTAGTTGTGGTGTGTAGCATTCGTGAAATAAGACGACGGAGGGCAACTTATCTACTAGGAATAGAAACTATTGCTAAGTATGACGACATAAACTTCAAAAGCAGATACAGGTTTAGTAAAGCGAACGTTAGAAAGCTGATAGAAATCATTCGTCCTAAGATGTACGTCAGGGACGTTAACCAAGGCCTGACACTCAAATCCTAACACCACTTCGGTATTATACAAGAGGAGGATATCAAGACAACACTGCTGACCTGCATCAGTAAGTCGTCCATGCAAACTCGTCGATGCCTCCTCCTTTCTCACATTTTTATTCGTTGACACGGATTTATTTTCTATAATGTTCGTTCTTTTTTGGACTAGAGGAAACATTGGTCTTCCTCTGAGCAATTGATACCACGCTTCTTTATATTATCCATATTCACAGCACACCAGACTTTGTTACCTAACCTCAAACAGCAACAGCAACCGTAAGAATGATTAAGAAACAACTGTGAAACTACCACAGAGATTTATAAACTTGCAGGTACACCGTAATTTGTTTAGTACTCTATGGGACTCGCGCATGCGCAGAAGAACCTTTCTACGTCGTGTAATATTTGCTCCGTGCTGATCCACGACTTTACTTGGTTCGAAGTTATTTATCGTCTATGAATACCAAAAAGTTAGACCGCCTTTGGTCCGGACCAAGTTAGTCGGAAGATAGTCTAGACCAAAGTGATTACTATGAATAGGGCCAAGGGTTTCAGGTAAGATCTTGGCGGCCATTCAATACTTACTCTTCTGCCAATCCAACTTCCTGGAAATTCATAATTTAGGTAATTCACCACCTGTCTTCCATAATGTGCTGGCGAGTAGATAAATGTGGGTTTTCTTCCACTGATGATAAAATATCAAGGGCTTTATTATCATTTGTAACTCGTTTTGGCCTTCCAGACTTTGCCTTTTTTTAAACATCTTTAGTTTCATTCAATTTTTTTTCTCGAAATTTTACTTACCGTACAATGAGTAATCCGTTGTTCTGGACACATTTAATTAAACAAGACACAAACCTCTTCTTGGGTCCACCTCCTATTACCATATCCGATCATCATTAGCATTTCAATTCCTTATCTTCTTGTAAGTTGTGCTATGAATAATTAATTTCTGCAAGATTTTTCAATGAAGTAAGCATTGTAGTCCTTATTAGCTTAGCTTTTGTCGGTATTTGTACAATCCAAAGCCACATATTGAAGTAGCCTACTGTAATGTTTAATACAAAACCTACTCAATGTGATCCAATGATACGTTTTCCTTTGCTCAGTACACATGTAGTAAGGTCCTAACAAATTTAAATTGCGGGTTGAAAGGATATTTGTTTGTACTTTCTGAGACTTGAAGACTGAGTGAGTGCATGAAAAATAAATGTTGCAATTTAACCCAAAAATCTCACCCTATACATAGCCAATCTGCCAATGTATAGTCCTTCCCAGTACCTAACAGAAAACCTCCAACGTTAGTCATATCGGACGATAGTGAAATGATGTTCAAATGAGTACAGGGTACATAGAGCTTAGAGCTACCAGACATTCATCTTTCAGGATAAGAGAAAACCTCCAACGTTAAGTCATATCGGACGATGAATGAAATGATGTTCAAATGAGTACAGGGTACATAGAGCTTAGAGTTACCAGACATTCATCTTTCAGGATAAGAGAAAACCTCCAACGTTAGTCATATCGGACGATAGTGAAATGATGTTCAAATGAGTACAGGGTACATAGAGCTTAGAGCTACCAGACATTCATCTTTCAGGATAAGAGAAAACCTCCAACGTTAAGTCATATCGGACGATGAATGAAATGATGTTCAAATGAGTACAGGGTACATAGAGCTTAGAATTACCAGACATTCATCTTTCAGGATAAGAGAAAACCTCCAACGTTAGTCATATCGGACGATAGTGAAATGATGTTCAAATGAGTACAGGGTACATAGAGCTTAGAGCTACCAGACATTCATCTTTCAGGATAACAGAAAACCTCCAACGTTAAGTCATATCGGACGATGAATGAAATGATGTTCAAATGAGTACAGGGTACATAGAGCTTAGAGTTACCAGACATTCATCTTTCAGGTTAAAAAAAGGCTCCAACGTTAAGTCATATCGGACGATGAATGAAATGATGTTCAAATGAGTACAGAGTACATAGAGCTTAGAGTTACCAGACATTCATCTTTCAGGATAAGAGAAAACCTCCAACGTTAAGTCATATCGGAGGATGAATGAAATGATGTTCAAATGAGTACAGGGTAGATAGAGCTTAGAGTTACCAGACATTCATCTTTCAGGATAAGGGAAAACCTCCAACGTTAAGTCATATCGGACGATGAATGAAATGATGTTCAAATGAGTACAGGGTACATAGAGCTTAGAGTTACCAGACATTCATCTTTCAGGATAAGGGAAAACCTCCAACGTTAAGTCATATCGGAGGATGAATGAAATGGTGTTCAAATGAGTACAGGGTACATAGAGCTTAGAGTTACCAGACATTCATCTTTCAGGTTAAGGGAAAACCCCCTACGTTAAGTCATATCGGATGATGAACGTAATGATGTTCAAATGAGTACAGTGTACATAGAGCTTAGAGATACCAGACATTTATCTTTCAGGATAAGGCAAAACCTCCAACTTTAAATCACATTGGACGATGAATGAAATAATGTTTAAATAAGTACAGAGTACAAAGACCTCAGAGTTACCAGGCATTCATCTTTCAGGATAAGAGAAAACCTCCAACCTCAACACGAGTTTTGGCTGACTAATGACTGTTTCTGCAGACAAATTGTGACTTATATACTTTTTATATTGTGCATTTCTGGTAATATTTGAGAGCTATTAATAATTCCCTTTTTTAGAAGGAAACATGAGTTTACTGTCCAAAAATATCTGAAAAACAATGAATCAGTTGCAGTAATACTTTAGCAAATACATAAGCGGATTCCAATGGTTTACATGTAACACTTTGACATTGCGGGTATGTATATATTTTTGAAACACCGTGTAAACCACAAGACGGTTAATAAACTACTTTAGTGGCGGCATGAACAACGGCGCCTAGTTGTGCAGCTGATGCAATTATACGACGCACCTGGCATCCTCTACCATGCAAATAACTATGTCCCATGCAAACCAACAATTCAGAACAATACAGGAAAGGCACTTTACCCTTTTAATTAGCACTCACGTATCCAAAAGGTGTTCATGTTTGTTGTTTATGAGGCCTATGACATAACATTTCAGAGGAATTAAAAATGTTAAATAAATCTCTGGAAGTCTTCAGTTTGCTTCAGTTAGTAAAACCAAACTAATGACTATGGAAGGGAAATACAGCAGAAGAGATAAAAGAAGAGATCAATAATTTAAAGGCTTGGCATGTCTATAATTCAAATCAAGATAGTATAATGTACTAAAATAAATGTTGGTATTAATACTTTAGTACAATAAATAATAGTGGAGATCAAATTCAAGACTATATAATATTCTAAATGTCCAACCGGGTTAGTCTGTCTTTACATTCTTTTATTTCATCCTTTACTTCCTCTTCAAATTTCTCTAATGCTGTTAACATCCCGTTAAACTGTTCATCAATCTTCTTGTCAATTCGATTTTCCATCTCCTTCACTTCTTTTATTTCTTTTGCGATATTGTCACCCAATTAGCGGAAAGCACAACCAACGACAGCTGAGTAAGGGGCCAGAGGCAGCTGAGCCAATCCCACCAATTAATCTCTGTCACTAACTGAGGGGATGATTAGAGAAGTGTCACTTGTCGCTGGCCACCTCTTCCCTCCCCCTTCCACTGCTATCTGGAACCTTCGCGGTGATTCACGGAAACTAGAGGCTTCGAGAAAACGGCGATATTCCTATAAAAAGGGCTGCAGTGAGTGAATTGAGTCAGTCAGTGCTTGACGAGCTAGTGAACGGACGAGAAGACTGTGTACATGCATCGGAACGGTAACGGACGAACTGGTGAATTGTAATTGTATGCATTACGAATTCTGTGTAATTGGCAAGTGTTCAACTGTAAGTCGGTGGAAATAAAGAACATTGTTGAGTTTGTGTAATTGGACTTTTCATTTCGCGAACCCACAAAGTCACAATATTTTCTAGCATCGCGGCTAGTTGCTCCATTGTCGGTTCGGAGTTTAGTTCCACTCCCCCAATGATTAACAAAGCCCATATCACTAATACGTGTCATTCACTTATTAAACATATAGCAGAAGATCCCTGCTGATTTTCCTGGCTCGTTGTTCTAAATGCGTTAAAAGCGCCGATCCTAATTCTATACATTTGCGCGTCAACCATCTTCGGTCGCGAGCGCGTGTGCTTACGCGTCCGTCTCCCTTCGAGTCTGGCAGGCATTCCACTAAAATTAAAATCTTGTCAAGGGAAATGAAATATTTATACAGAATCACTAACTTGGAAGATGGCAAAATTATTAAAGAATGTTTTCATATTCAAAAGAGAAGTAACTGGGGTGGGTCTTGGGCACATAAAATGAATGACGTGTTGAAGCAGAGAGGTATGGGTTATTCTTGGATGAATGCAGAGTATGGGTATAGAGGCTTCTAGAAAGAAGTTAAGCTAAGATTAGAAGATATTGACAGTCAAGATATTTTCGCAAATACAAGTGTCAAAAGCTCACTGAGATTATATAGAGAAATAAAGACCTCCTGCGGGAGGGAAGGATATATAGATATATGTAATAAATTAGGGCGAGAAGGTTTTGCTTGGGCGAGAACAGGAGTGAGAAACTTGAAAGGTATAGGTCAAGAGAGGGAGCTGGATAAATGTCCATTGTGTGGAGAAGAGAATGCAGACTTCCATTTTATATTATATTGTAGTCAAAGATATGGAGAGAGCAGGCTTGGCTACGTAAATAGGACAATTTGGGGGACGAAGTAGTAATTAGAAAAAAAAATTGTCAGTAAAAGGGGAAAAGAACAGGAGAAATATAGAGAATTATTTAGTGAAAGTTAAAGAGAGATGACTAAGAACAATTAAGAGAAAAATGTGGAGTAGGATAGGTGAAATGGCAAAATGTGTAAAAAGGAATAGAGTCATACGTATATTAAGTGTTCATAAACAAATGAATACTGACAATTATGTTAAATGGTTTACGTACAATGTTAATTCAAAATTTACCCCTTAACTCGGTACTAGCAATAGATAATATCTCTTACCACAATACACAAGTAGATAAACCTCCAACGTCAAGTTCAAGAAGATATATGCTTCCTTGTTTACAAAATCACGATATCCCGTTTGATGAAAATAGCACCAAAACAAAATTGTATGATTTAATTCTAACCAATGTGTCAACTCAGAAGAGTTTGTTGACTGACCAAATATTGTCAGAATATAACTATACAACCTTAAGACTTCCTCCGTAACATCCGGATCTAAATCCTATAGAATTAATATGGACAAATGACACAATGGGTTGCTTGTAGAAATGTAACCTTTAAAATGAAAGACGAAATGTTGTACCGTCAATGATTTGAGCAAATTGTGCAAATGGAATGGGAAACGGTGAGCCATCATGTGAATGAAATAAAACAGGACTATTAAGAAAAAAATGACTTACGCAAGAAACAATTGAAAGAACTATAACTGAAGACAATGGAATGTAAACAGTGACGAGGATGACAGTGAGAGTGAGTCAACGGACGAAGATATGTCAGACGTAGAAGAATTAAAATATGATTAAAGACAAAATTGTTTAACTCAGTGTTAAGTTGTAAGTGAAAAACCTTTCTGGAACTATATTATTTAATTTGTTGGAGACTGTACGACTTCCCTGAAATAAACAATCCGTGATACTTGAGAGAGTGACGTCATCGTAGTGAGATATCACTGTCATTGAAGATCAGGGAAAACAGGTAAGAGACTCGCATAAAAGCTTTCATTTAAATATTTGAAGTGTTCAAAGAACGGCCTATGGACCGAGAAGCTGTAATCTCCTGCATTTCATCCCTTTCTCTTGGGCATGTTACCCGCAATAGATGTATTTATGCCCGATTTCACCAAAAGATGTTAAAATCGACAGTAACAAATGTAGCGCAACCATTGTAACAGCGTTAAAAAAGCTGTTAAATTTCTTGCATTCCACCAACCTGTTTTCTGAAAATGTTAACAAACACTTGTTAATGCCAAGAGACTTGTAAACATTACAGCTATAGAAGGCTATGGATGCTTGGTACATTTTCTGAACTACTGCGATGCGCTTTTGTTTTCATTTTCGTCTCCACACAGCTGAAAATATGGCGGGTAAACAACACCGTTAACAAAAGCCGTGAGATGAATTTCTCATCGATGGAGAAAGAATTGTTAATTGAATTGGTGACGAAGTGTAAGGATATTGTGGAAAATAAGAAGACGGATTTGGTGAATGTAAAAGAAAAAAGATGTTACGTGAGAAAAAATTGGAAACGAATTTAATTCAAATGCATGTGTCACTAGCAGAGGTACCAAACAACTTCGTCAGTATTACGTAAATTTAAAACGAGGTGCGAAGAAGGACAAATGACTTGAACGTTTCAAGACGGGAGGTGGACAGTGTATTATCCACATATTTCAGTGAATTATAAAATAGCAAAGTTATTAATACTTGAAACAAAGGCGAGATCGTCATATTCCTTTCGATGCATGTTCTAACTCAGTATTACGTAAATTTAAAACGAGGAGTGAAGAAGGACAAGTGACGAGTGACTTGAACATTTCAAGACGGGAGGTGGACAGTGTATTATCCAGATCATTCAGTGAATTATAAAATCCAAAGTTATTAATACTTGAAGCAAAGGCGAGATCGGTATATTCCTTTCGATGCATGTTCTAACTCAGTATTACGTAAATTTAAAGCGAGGAGCGAAGAAGGACAAGTGACTTGAACGTTTCAAGATGGAAGGTGGACAATGTATTATCCACATAATTCAGTGAATTATAAATCCAAAGTTATCAATACTTGATGTAAAGGCGAGATCGGCATATTCCTTTCGATGCATGTTCTAACTCAGTATTACGTAAATTTAAAACGAGGTGCGAAGAAGGACAAGTGACTTGAACGTTTCAAGACGGGAGATGGACAATGTATTATCCACATAATTCAGTGAATTATAAAATCGCAAAGTTATTAATACTTGAAGCAAAGGCGAGATCGGCATATTCCTTTCGATGCATGTTCTAACTCATTATTACGTTAATTTAAAGCGAGGAGTGAAGAAGGACAAGTGACGAGTGACTTGAACGTTTCAAGACGGGAGGTGGACAGTGTATTAGCCACATAATTCAGTGAATAATAAAATAGCAAAGTTATGAATACTTGAAGTAAAGGCGAGATCGGCATATTTCTTTCGATGCATGTTCTAACGTCTCTTGTACTTCTTCAGTAACCTTCATAGCAACTTGTTTCGACAGTCTATACTTCTGTAGAAAATTTTCTTCTGATAGCTCCTCAAAATCATTTCTCCTCATAGGCCGTATTCTATTACAAATGCCATTTAGATGGTCTTAAATATAGCAAATCGACATCAACAGCTGCCTTCACGCCCCCCCCCCCATCTTGACTATTTATAATTGTTAAGCACTTATCAACAAAAATTTGGCTTGTTAGTTCAACAAGAGATTTAACACAAGTGTTAACACTTGTTGGTGAAATGCAATGTTTGTTATAACTATTACTAAACTTGTGTTATGTCGTTGGTAAAATCGGGCATTAGAGGTATCTTTCTTTGTTCTCTATCCTTTAATCATTTTTCCTACACACACACACACACACACACACACACACACACACACACACACACACACACACACACACACACACACACACACACATACAGAGAGAGAGAGAGAGAGAGGGGGGGGGGGGCTAGACAGCTTCAATGGTCACCTGGTTTTGGTTGTCCTGCATTGTCCTTAGATTGGTACAAAAGAAGCAAACTTATAAAAATTAGTTTAAACAAATGACTAGCAAGTGTGTCTCACGTTCAGTACTGAACCTTGAAGGTTACAGGAGGAAGAATTTCTTGAATGTCTCTTTGTTATCCATTTATAATAAACTTGACGTGCATTGGAAACCTTCCATTTAGAATATTCAACGCCTTCTTTGATTACTTGTTTAGCGAATATTCCATATTAGGTTAGAGTTGGAATGTAATTTTTATTCACGCAAATTAATAACTTATGATTAAGTTGTTATGGAAATGTGCGCTTTATTAGAGTGCATCATTTTGCAAGCATCAACCTATAATAAAAGACAAGCATAAAAATATGTAAATCATGATTATGCATGTTGTCTGTAGGATAGTCCATGTTAAACAGCTGAAAAGTTATCACTTCTATATAAGTGTGACTTTTGGATGCGTTTGCTACCGATGATGGATTATCTTGCCATGTTCGGAATGAAAATGAGGGCTTGAATAAACTGCACCTACATTTCTAAAGCTGGTAGAAATCACTGCAAAATTATAGGTAGCTTAATGAGAAAACTTGCTTACAGTCTGCAAATTAAAGTGCTATAAAACATCTGACATCTCACGCGATTTGATGAATAAAAGACGATCATACTTATGAATAAAAGACGATCATTCTCGGCCAACACTTTATGGAATATGCAGCTCCCACTTCTTGTGTTGAAGAGTTCGGAACAAGAATATTATTGCTTTACAACAAATTTTTGTCGTTTAACTGCGACTTATCACTACAGAGATCACGGTGATTAAAGGAACATATTTGCTAGTAGTTCCAATAATAGATACGCTCTCCAGTTTTCTTGAAATGACGCTCCATAATTGGATATAGTAAACGCAATGACTAACAGGAAATTTAAAATAAGTGGAAAACAAAATTTAAAATTCAATTTTATTAAGGGCTCTCCAAAATACCTTCTTACCAGAGTGTTAATACATTCTAAAGTAATTCTTTAGCTGAATTAGCTGGTAAAGTCGTTATGAAGTCCTTTGAATGTGTAATAAACAATTTCCAATTAGCATTGACCAATTATATCAAATGTAACTACCTTTTACACAAATAATTAATCATAATCAAACTTAACTTGTTATAAATTTAACCAGCATTTTTAATAACATAACGCTTTGTTTAAAAACAAATGCAAGCCAACATAATTTTTCGTCTGTGATAAATCTTGCAAAAATATTAAGATATTTATTTCCTAACAATTACAACAATATAAATTATATAAATTCCGAATAATAAGAGAAACACTGCTTAAATCTGCATCAGTTTTTAAATGCTTCCGATTTTTCACTCCGATTCAATGTTTCTGACTCAAATTGAAATTTCCTTCTGATGTTTACCCACTTTATCAGGCACAAGCTTGTTTTTTATGGACGAGTGCTCAGAGTGTACAACCATCTATATCCGCAACTTGTATTTTTGCGTTTAAAGCTTCCTAGGAGAAAATCATTATCTGTCTGACGAATGAGTACAGTTGTTATGGAAGGTCGCTTGGTTTAGAGAGATCAGAGAAGACGGGAATATAGTACAGTACAGGCTGACCATCAAAACATCAGAACATCGTACGTAACACGACCTATATTGTATTACATGTCTGACGAATGAGTACAGCTGTTATGGGAGGTCGTTTGGTTTAAAGAGATCAGAGAAGACGGGAATATAGTACAGTACAGGCTGACCATCAAAACATCAGAACATCGTACGTAACGCGACGTATATTGTATTACCTGTCTGACGAATTAGTATAGTTGTTATAGGAGATCGCTCGGTTTAGAGAGATCAGAGAAGACGGGAATATAGTACAGTACAGTCTGACTATCAAAACATCAGAACACCGTACGTAACGCCACGTATACTGTATTATCTGTCTGACGAATAAGTACAGTTGTTATGGGAGGTCGCTCGGTTTAGAGAGACCACGAAGCCGGAAATATACTACAGTACAGTCTGACCATCAAAACATCAGAATATCGTACGTAATACCATGGGTATTGTATTACCTGTCTGACGAATGAGTGCAGTTGTTATGAGAGGTTGCTCGGTTTAGAGAGATCAGAGAAGATTGGAATATAGTACAGTACAGTCTGACCATCAAAACATCAGAACATCGTACGTAACACGACGTATATTGTATTGTATTACCTGTCTGACGAATGAGTGCAGTTGTTATGAGAGGTTGCTCGGTTTAGAGAGATCAGAGAAGGCGGTAATATAGTGCACTATATTCTCACCATCAAAACATCAGAACATCCTATGCAACGCGACGTATATTGTATTATCTCTCTGACGAATGAGTACAGTTGTTATGGCAGTTCGCTCGGTTAAGAGAGATCAGAGAAGACGAGAATATAGTACAGTACAGTCTGGCCATCAAAACATCAGAACATCGTAAGTAACACGACGTATACTGTATTACCTGTCTGACGAATGAGTACAGTTGTTATGGGAGATCGCTCGGTTTAGAGAGATCAGAGAAGACGAGAATATAGTACAGTCTGGCCATCAAAACATCAGAACATCGTACGTAACACGACGTATATTGTATTACCTGTCTGACGAATGAGTACAGTTGTTATGGAAGGTCGCTCGGTTTAAAGAGGTCAGAGAAGGCGGGAATATAGTACAGTAGAGTGTGACCATCAAAACATCAGAACATCGTACGTAACACGACGTATATTGTATTACCTGTCTGACGAATGAGTACAGTTGTTATGGGAGATCGCTCAGTATAGAGAGATCAGAGAAGACGGGAATATAGTACAGTACAGTCTGACCATCACAGCATCAGAACATCGTACGTAGCACGACGTATATTGTATTACATGTCTGACGAATGAGTACAGTTGTTATGGAAGATCGCTGGGTTTAGAGAGATCAGAGAAGACGGGAATATAGTGCAGCAAAGTCTGCCCACCAAAACATCAGAACATCGTACGTAACACGACCTATATTGTATTACATGTCTGACGAACGAGTACAGTTGTTATTGGAGGTCGCTCGGTTTAGAGAGATCAGAGAAGACGGGAATATAATACAGCAAAGTCTGCCCACAAAAACATCAGAACATCGTACGTAACACAACGTATATTGTATTACCTGTCCGACGAATGAGTACAGCTGTTATGGGAGGTCGCTCGGTTTAGAGAGATCAGAGAAGACGGGAATATAGTACAGTACAGTCTGACCATCAAAACATCAGAACATCGTACATAACACGACGTATATTGTATTACCTGTCTGACGAATGAGTACAGTTGTTGTGGGAGATCGTTCGGTTTAGAGAGATCACAGAAGACGGGAATATAGTACAGTACAGTCTGACCATCAAAACATCAGTACATCGTACGTAACACGACGTATATTGCATTTTCAGTCCGACGAATGAGTACAGTTGTTATGGGAGATCGTTCGGTTTAGAGAGATCACAGAAGACGAGAATATAGTACAGTACAGTCTGACCATCAAAACATCAGAACATCGTACGTAACACGACGTATATTGTATTACCAGTCCGACGAATGAGTACAGTTGTTATGGGAGGTCGCTCGGTTTAGAGAGATCACAGAAGACGGGAATAGAGTACAGTACAGTCTGACCATCAAAACATCAGAACATCGTACGTAACATGACGTATATTGAATCACCTGTCTGACGAATAAGTTGTTATGGGAGGTCGCTCGGTTTAGAGAGATCAGAGAAGGCGGGAATATAGTACAGTACAGTCTGACCATCAAAACATAAGAACATCGTACGTAACACGACGTATATTGTATTACCTGTCTGACGAATGAGTACAGTTGTTATGTGAGATCGCTTGGTTTAGAGAGATCAGAGAAGACGGGAATATAGTACAGTACAGTCTGACCATCAACACATCAGAACATCGTACGTAACACGTCGTATATTGTATTACCTGTCTGACGAATGAGTACAGTTGTTATGGGAGGTCACTCTGTTTAGAGAGATCAGAGAAGACGGGAATATATTACAGTACAATCTGACCATCAAAACATCAGAACATCGTACGTAACACGACATATATTGTATTACCTGTCTGACGAATGAGTAAAGTTGTTATGGGAGATCGCTCGATTTAGAGAGATCAGAGAAGACGAGAATATAGTACAGCACAGTCTGACCATCAAAACATAAGAACATCGTACGTAACACGACGTATATTGTATTACCTGTCTGACGAATGAGTACAGTTGTTATGTGAGATCGCTTGGTTTAGAGAGATCAGAGAAGACGGGAATATAGTACAGTACAGTCTGACCATCAACACATCAGAACATCGTACGTAACACGTCGTATATTGTATTACCTGTCTGACGAATGAGTACAGTTGTTATGGGAGGTCACTCTGTTTAGAGAGATCAGAGAAGACGGGAATATATTACAGTACAGTCTGACCATCAAAACATCAGAACATCGTACGTAACACGACGGATATTGTATTACCTGTCTGACGAATGAGTACAGTTGTTATGGGAGGTCACTCTGTTTAGAGAGATCAGAGAAGACGGGAATATATTACAGTACAGTCTGACCATCAAAACATCAGAACATCGTACGTAACACGACGTATATTGTATTACCTGTCTGACGAATGAGTACAGTTGTTATGGGAGGTCACTCTGTTTAGAGAGATCAGAGAAGACGGGAATATATTACAGTACAGTCTGACCATCAAAACATCAGAACATCGTACGTAACACGACGTATATTGTATTACCTGTCTGACGAATGAGTACAGTTGTTATGGGAGGTCACTCTGTTTAGAGAGATCAGAGAAGACGGGAATATATTACAGTACAGTCTGACCATCAAAACATCAGAACATCGTACGTAACACGACGTATATTGTATTACCTGTCTGACGAATGAGTACAGTTGTTATGGGAGGTCACTCTGTTTAGAGAGATCAGAGAAGACGGGAATATATTACAGTACAGTCTGACCATCAAAACATCAGAACATCGTACGTAACACGACGTATATTGTATTACCTGTCTGACGAATGAGTACAGTTGTTATGGGAGATCGCTCGGTTTAGAGAGATCAGAGAAGACGGGAATATATTACAGTACAGTCTGACCATCAAAACATCAGAACATCGTACGTAACACGACGTATATTGTATTACCTGTCTGACGAATGAGCACAGTTCTTATGGGAGGTCGCTCAGTTTAGAGAGATCAGAAAAAAGCGCGAGTATAGCTATGTCAAGTGTTCACAAAGACCTTAGTACAAAGTAGCTGTACTTCTATATTCGCCTCTGTACTGCAGGTTAAGGCGGTCTCGAGTTCAAATTTCGGACAGGCCAAGTTACTTTGATAAGACTATTTTTTTGGGTTTTCCCTTAAGCTGAAAGATAAATGTCTGGTAACTCTAAGCTCTATGTACCATGTACTCATCTGAACATCACTTCATTCATCGTCCGATATGACTTAACGTTGGAGGTTTTCTCTTATCCTAAAAGATGAATGTCTGATAACTCTAAGGACAATGTACCCTGGACTCATTTGAACATCATTGCATTCATCGTCCGATATGACTTAACGTTGGAGGTTGTCCTTAGCCTGAAATGAAAATGTCTGATAACTCTAAGGACAATGTACCCTGGACTCATTTGAACATCATTACATTCATCGTCCGATATGACTTAACGTTGGAGGTTGTCCATAGCCTGAAATGAAAATGTCTGATAACTCTAAGGACTATGTACCCTGGACTCATTTGAACATCATTGCATTCATCGTCCGATATGACTTAACGTTGGAGGTTGTCCTTAGCCTGAAATGAAAATGTCTGATAACTCTAAGGACTATGTACCCTGGACTCATTTGAACATCATTGCATTCATCGTCCGATATGACTTAACGTTGGAGGTTGTCCTTAGCCTGAAATGAAAATGTCTGATAACTCTAAGGACAATGTACCCTGGACTCATTTGAACATCATTGCATTCATCGTCCGATATGACTTAACGTTGGAGGTTGTCCATAGCCTGAAATGAAAATGTCTGATAACTCTAAGGACTATGTACCCTGGACTCATTTGAACATCATTGCATTCATCGTCCGATATGACTTAACGTTGGAGGTTGTCCTTAGCCTGAAATGAAAATGTCTGATAACTCTAAGGACTATGTACCCTGGACTCATTTGAACATCATTGCATTCATCGTCCGATATGACTTAACGTTGGAGGTTGTCCTTAGCCTGAAATGAAAATGTCTGATAACTCTAAGGACAATGTACCCTGGACTCATTTGAACATCATTGCATTCATCGTCCGATATGACTTAACGTTGGAGGTTGTCCATAGCCTGAAATGAAAATGCCTGATAACTCTAAGGACTATGTACCCTGGACTCATTTGAACATCATTGCATTCATCGTCCGATATGACTTAACGTTGGAGGTTGTCCTTAGCCTGAAATGAAAATGTCTGATAACTCTAAGGACTATGTACCCTGGACTCATTTGAACATCATTGCATTCATCGTCCGATATGACTTAACGTTGGAGGTTGTCCTTAGCCTGAAATGAAAATGTCTGATAACTCTAAGGACAATGTACCCTGGACTCATTTGAACATCATTGCATTCATCGTCCGATATGACTTAACGTTGGAGGTTGTCCTTAGCCTGAAATGAAAATGTCTGATAACTCTAAGGACAATGTACCCTGGACTCATTTGAACATCATTGCATTCATCGTCCGATATGACTTAACGTTGGAGGTTGTCCTTAGCCTGAAATGAAAATGTCTGATAACTCTAAGGACAATGTACCCTGGACTCATTTGAACATCATTGCATTCATCGTCCGATATGACTTAACGTTGGAGGTTGTCCTTAGCCTGAAATGATAATGTCTGATAACTCTAAGGACTATGCACCCTGGACTCATTTGAACATCATTCCATTCATCGTCCGATATGACTTAATGTTGTAGGTTTTCCTTTGCCTGAAATGAAAATGTCTGATAACTCTAAGGACTATGTACCCTGTACTCATTTGAAGATCATTTGATTCATCGTCCGATATGACTTAATGATGTAGGTTTTCCTTTGCCTGAAATGAAAATGTCTGATAACTCTAAGGACTATGTACCCTGTACTCATTTGAAGATCATTTGATTCATCGTCCGATATGACTTAATGATGTAGGTTTTCCTTTGCCTGAAATGAAAATGTCTGATAACTCTAAGGACTATGTACCCTGTACTCATTTGATTCATATTCCGATATGACTTAATGTTGGAGGTTTTTCCTTAGCCTGAAATGTGAATGTCTGATAACTCTAAGCTCTATTTTCCTTGTACTCATGTGAACATCATTCCATTCATCGTCCGATATAATTTAACGTTGGAGGTTGTCCTTAGTCTGAAATGTGAATGTCTGATAACTCTAAGGACTATGTACCCTGTACTTATTTGAACATCATTTCATTCATCGTCCGATATCACTTAACGTTGGAGGTTTTCCTTAGCCTGAAATGTGAATGTCTGATAACTCTAAGTTCTATGTACCCTCTACTCATTTGAACATCATTTCATTCATCGTCCGATATGACTTAATGTTGGAGGTTTTCCCTTATCCTGAAAGATTAATTGTAACTCTAAGCTCTATGTATCTTGTACTTACTTGAACATATTTTATTCATTGCCCGATATAATTTACATTGGAGGTTGCAAGTTAAAGGGAAGAACTATATGATTTGCTGTAAGACAAATAGGAGTTTCGCCACGTGTTCTCAGAGACCTTAGTGCTAGGCAAGTGTGTCAGCTTTATTCTGCGTCCTACCTTCCTTTATAAATAAACTGCAGTAGGCTGTAACCTGGCTGTATTCTGCGTGGACTGAAGGACATGCTAGGTTTCGAAGTAGTATAGCTGTAGTAGCATGCGGAGGAAGTAAGGACAAGGTGGTGGCAGTGACGAGCGGTCGTGATAACGTGTAGTAATGAGGGCACCAAACATAAGGAAGAGCTCAACTTATTTAATTACTAATTACTGTACGCGTTTGTCGACTGCCGTTACCTCTGATATACTTCAAGCCTTTTAGAACTGTCAGTGTTATGAGACGAAAACAGAAGTGTTATCACTGAAGATAGATATCAGGGTTTCCTCTTTGTGAGATTAAAATAACTCATTATTACTTACACAATTCATACAACGAGTAAAGGAAAGACAGCAAGAGGTATCTCGCACGCTACATAGATCTGTTTATCACCTCTTCTCTAAGAGGTGCTATCTGTTCTGTGAATTGATGAGGGATTTAGAATGATCGATGAATTTGTGTGAATGTTTCTTAAGACTTTTCATTTCCTCAGGAAGAAGAAGATATCTCAGAAGAGAAGTGGGGCTAATGAACCAAGGTGCTTCAGCTTAACTTCTTAACATGCTGTTTTAATGTGAGAATTTTCTACAGAACTCCGGTGTACCACAGGAAAAATCCATATTTTACTAATTGGACATTAAATTCTTGAGTCAACTTGTATTAAGAATTTAATTTTATCGTTCTATTTCTTAGGTTCTGAACAGAATTTGTATAACGAGGGATGGTTAATACGTCCCGGGTCTCGCATAGAGATTGCACTACTGGGCCAGTTTGACGAGTACTATCACATTGTTTAACTCTGTGCTAGCTTGTATCCATAGTTACTTGTCAAAAGCTTGTTTATTTTTGAATGACAGCATTTTAAACAAGGTAAGTGTAGAGGTTTCACGAAAATGGAGGATTTGGAAAACGAGCAGTGACTAATACTTCCATTTAAAAGACCCTTCGCCTAAAGAAATCAAGAAGATAATGGACAGTACATTGAAAGACTCTGTTCCTTCATATACAATGATTTAAAGTTGGGACGTACGAGCACTAGTGATGAGCCTCCCTCTGGACGCCCTGTGGAATGAACAACTCCAGAGATCATTGAAAATATTCATCGTTTATTACTGGAAGACCGCTTGGGATAGCAGAGGCTGTAAACATTAAAAGATGGTGCAGGCAATATTTTAAGTAATATTTTGGGCTTTAACAACGTCTTAAGAGGAATGCCTGCAAGATGAATGTCTGGTAACTCTAAGCTTTATGTATCCTGTACTTCTTTGAACGTAATTTCATTCATCGTCCCATATGACTTAACGTTGGTAGGTTTTTCTTTTCCTGAAATATGAATTTCTGGTTACTCTAAGCTCTATGTACCCAGTACTCTATTGAACATCATTTCATTCATCGTTCGATGTAACTTAACGTTGGAGGTTTTCCCTTATTATGAAAGATGAATGTCTGGTAACTCTAAGCTCTATGTACCCTGTTCTCATTTGCACATCATTTCATTCATCGTCCGATATGACTTAACGTTGGAGGTTTTCTCTTATCCTGAAAGATGAATGTCTGGTAGCTCTAAGCTCTATGAACCCTGTACTCATTTGCACATCATTTCATTCATCGTCCGATAAGACAACGTTGGAGGTTTTCTCTTATCCTGAAACATGAATGTCTGGTAACTCTAAGCTCTATGAACCCTGTACTCATTTGAACATCATTTCATTCATCATCCGATATGACTTAACGTTGGAGGTTGTCCCTTATCCTGAACGATGAATGTCTGGTAACTCTAAGCTCTATTTACCCTGTACTTATTTGAACATCATTTCATTCATCGTCCCATATGACTTAACGTTGGAGGTTTTCCCTTATCCTGAAAGATGAATGTCTGGTAGCTCTAAGCTCTATGTACCCTGTACTCATTTGAACATCATTTCATTCATCGTCCGATATGACTTAACGTTGGATGTTTTCCCTTATCCTGAAAGGTGAATGTCTGGTAGCTCTAAGCTCTATGTACCCTGTACTCATTTGAACATCATTTCATTCATCGTCCGATATGACTTAACGTTGAAGGTTTTCTGTTATTCTGAAAGATGAATGACTGGCAACTTAAAGCTCTATGTACGCTGTACTCATTTTAACATCATTTCATTCATCGTCCGATATGACTTAACGTTGGAGGCTTTCTCTTATCCTGAAAGTTGAATGTCTGGTACGTCTAAGCTCTATGTACCCTGTACTCATTTGTACATCATTTCATTCATCGTCCGATATGACTTAACGTTGGAGGTTTTCCCTTATCCTGAAAGATGAATGTCTGGTACGTCTAAGCTCTATGTACCCTGTACCCTTTTGAACATCATTTCATTGATCGTCCGATATGACTTAACGTTGGAGATTTTCTCTTGTCCTAAAAGATGAATGTCTGGTACGTCTAAGCTCTATGTACCCTGTACTCTTTTGAACATCATTTCATTAATCGTTCGATATGACTTAACGTTGGAGATTTTCTCTTGTCCTAAAAGATGAATGTTTGGTACGTCTAAGCTCTATGTACCCTGTACTCATTTGAACATCATTTCATTCATCGTCCGATATGACCTAACGTTGGAGATTTTCTCTTGTCCTGAAAGATGAATGTTTGGTAAGTCTAAGCTCTATGTACCCTGTACTCATTTGAACATCATTTCATTTATCGTCCGATATGACTTAACGTTGTAGGTTTTCCCTTATTCTGAAAGATACATATCTGGTAACTCTAAGCTCTATGTACTCTGTACTCATTTCAACATCATTTCATTAATCGTCCGATATGACTTAACGTTGGAGATTTTCTCTTGTCCTAAAAGATGAATGTCTTGTAAGTCTAAGGTCTATGTACCCTGTACTCATTTGAACATCATTTCATTCATCGTCCGATATGACTTAACGTTGGTGGTTTTCCCTTATTCTGAAAGATACATATCTGGTAACTCTAAGCTCTATGTACTCTGTACTCATTTCAACATCATTTCATTCATCGTCCGATATGACTTAACGTTGGAGGCTTTCTCTTATCCTGAAAGTTGACTGTCTGGTACGTCTAAGCTCTATGTACCCTGTACTCATTTGTACATCATTTCATTCATCGTCCGATATGACTTAACGTTGGAGGTTTTCTCTTATCCTGAAAGATGAATGTCTGGTAACTTTAAGCTCTTTGTAACCTTTACTCATTTGAACATACTTTCATTCATCGTCCTATGTAACTGAATTTGAAGTACGTGCATGAATTTAAAAGAAAGCGGTATTCTCTAATTACCAGTAGTGATTCTCAATATCTGGTGAAGATTCTTTAAGATATAAAAGTCAATTTATTATTAATTCTTATCTTCATGCCAGTAAGGCTATATTGTAGTGAATGAATGCTTTAGTTACCATTAAACGTTCACAAGTGCAGAAATATTTTGGGTTGGAAATAAAAGCGAAGTTTCAAAGCAACAAGAGAGTCCTTGAAATTCCCCTGCCTCAGTTAATATGGTTTATTACTCACTGAATTTTTTGCACTGCCATTTTTCCTTTCAAGCAACTCTTGCAAATTGGAAAACCAGTCGCTTGTGTTATGTTTCTCTGTCGGCAGAACGTCTTCGAGCATATTTACAGATAAATGAGCAGCAGCTAGGGCGAAAAAAAACCTCAGAACAAGTAGTGCAAATGGAGCAGGTCAGCTAACAATAAAAACGACACCTAATTGTTACTTGCATCCACCATTGGAGACAATGAGGTGAAGTTCTACAGAATGCACTTAGGGTTTATTGTTCTTATTGGGGTTTAGTGAGAATTCCTAAGGCAGAGATAATGGTGTAGCGGCATAGTCGTTATACCTGCTGATAATTGCAACATATTTGAGGCTGTGCTTTTAAGTCTCACGAGAATACAAAGGCTTAATGACGTGATCTCTTTCTTCTTTTTTGTCTTCTCGATGATATTCTTTTGTGTGATCGGGAGTGTGAACTGTCCCATTGTGTGAAGGAAACCCTGAGATTGCGTTGGTGGCCGACAGTCCATCGCTCTATGAACCAATTGTCAGCCGTAAT
>CM060951.1:19887449-19895047 GCA_030765055.1 Mantis religiosa | reverse complement strand
TGTTTACAAACTTTCGTTTTACCAACTATTTCTTCGGGCGTCCTGGGTCTGTAATTATATGCACGCTTTATACACGGTGTTCATTTTATACTTTCTTGTCCTCCAATTGAGCAAGAATGACGTCATAGTTGACTAGTGTGGGTATCTTGAATCATACTGCTCTCTACGGAGAGAAGCTGTAATTTTTACGGAACAGGAAGCAATTACAGCACTCTGGGTGTGTTTGAGCTGATAATTAATACACCAGCTTCCCCTGGATATGAACACAGAGCTCCGTGTCTTCATGGTTGAATGCTACTTTCGTACCGGCATTAAGATTGGTGTGACATATAAATATAATTTAAACAGCTGCATAGAGGAGTTTATACAACGCTATCCAGCATTCAGACAAGTCCCTCGGAGCGTAATGTTGTCAAAAGTGTCCAGGTAACGTCAAACTGACATACTTTTGTTTGTAACATGAACGTCTTACGTTTTATCAGTATACAACATAATTTTTCTGTCATTCTCACACTTAACTAAGATGTCTATTAATGTTGGTATCCTTATGTCTTTTAAAACAATAGGTACATCAAACATTTCAAGATACAGGATCAGTTACTCGTAAAAAGAGAGACACTGGACGTTATAAAGTGACTGGTCCCAATCTAGAAGTAATAGATAATGTTATGACAGAAAGACCTCAAGAATACCTTCTCGCAATACAGACAATGTTTAAGGGGAAGAGAGAAACGAAATATAAGAAAATGGACACATAAGACTATGTACTAGAGATATTTTCTTGTTTAGACTTGGATAAAAGCTTTGTACATATTGTAACATTAATTTATTTCCCATTCCTAGAACATGTTCTGCTAATTTTCTTGGTTTGTATTGAAGTTACATTGTGAGGAAACTGTGGTGATAAAAAGAATTGTGATAAAATTGGAATATTTCTATTTTATGTGACAGGTTTACAATATTCATATATGTCTACTATAACAGAAAAACAGATGTTCATTGTGAATTAAGTGTTCTTTGACTTAGCATTTCGTATATTCTCCATGATATACTTTTATGGCGGCATAATAGCTTTTTAGTGCATTGCAATTGCAGTATATAGTTTTTTAAAATCAGTTATCATCTACGCAGCAGGCAAAATTACGCACGTTATATTACACGGGCAGACCCACCTTTTAAATATTATATTTACCTGCCAGTAGAGGGAGGCCTCAAAGCTTGCTGTAAGTACATCAAATATGATCGCAAGCGCTAGGGGAATCGTATATAAACTCGCTCCATCAGCAATGCAATTGATGACGCCAAACTTTGCGCAGTAAAATCACAGATAAAAATGAACACCGTGTATGCTGTTTTTGCATCCACAAAGATAGCATTTTCACTCATACTTCACTGCTTATTTGGAATATACTGTTTAAAAATGAATTTGTAGTGGTTAAACGCCCGCTTTTACTACATACGGCACCGCAGGTGGTGACACTGATGATACATGAGATGAAGATGGAGCACCGGTGGAATGAGATGGCGGGGAAACCGGAGGTCCCGGAGAAACCCGCCCCAACGCCATGTCCACCACAAATCTCACTTTGCGGTTGCCTGGGATCGAACCCGGGCCGCCTTGGTGAGAGCCAAGCGGTCTAACCACTGAGCCACGGCGTGGCCTATACTGTTTAAAGGAACAGTTTCATTCTACATGCCAGTAACTGCGCATCAGTTGTAGTGTATTAACTGCGAACAAACCATTTCTGAAAACTGCTTACCATAAATTCAAATAATTCTCATACTGGAGCTAGTGTCTCAATATTTCTGCGCGTAGTTCTATCACTTGATATCAAATCTTATAGAAAGAAATGTTTCTCTCTCATGATCAAACAACAAGATTCTGCTATTTCACCATTTTCCAGGCAACACTGGCTCAGCAACAACCACTTATAAAGGAATCATTGT
Organism: Mantis religiosa; assembly: GCA_030765055.1. Taxonomy (NCBI): domain Eukaryota; kingdom Metazoa; phylum Arthropoda; class Insecta; order Mantodea; family Mantidae; genus Mantis; species Mantis religiosa. The sequence goes on along the minus strand of CM060951.1, from coordinate 19,893,100 downwards.
GGTGCCAAACAAAATGCAAACAATACTTTGAAACGGAGCACTATCATAAATAGATACATACAATTTTCGAGAGCAGCTGTTCTAATCTCTGTTGCATATAACCTTGCCCCACTGACATGTATGACTCCGCGTGCAACTACCTCCCCTTCACCCTAATTGGCTAATGCTTTCGCGCCATAGGCCATAGGCGGTGCCTTCCCGTCGCATTTAAACCTGCAGTAAACGTCATAATAATTTCCAGGAAGAGAGAAAATCATACAAATAAGGATGCGAAGGCATGCAAAAATACAAGTTTATAATGAAACTGAGCAAGTTGAAAACTGAATGAATGTGCAATGAAACTGAAACAAGTTTATAATGAAAGGGCCTTCGGCCCTTTTAACTGGGATTTTTAAACCAGCACACATACCTTGCAAAAATGCTTTGTCTTTCATTCACCCAAGTCTCGTCAAGTAGTATATTGTGACTCTGTGGGTTCGTGAAATGAAAAGTCAATTACACAAACTCAACAATGTTCTTTATTTCCACCGATTTAAGTTTGATACTTGCCAATTACACAGAATTACGTAATGCACACAATTACGATTCACCAGTTCGTCCGGTTACAATTTCACTTGCACTAGTAATTACGGACAATACTCCGATGCACGTACACAATTACGTAAATTCTTACGTGACACAGTCTTCTCTTCCACAACACGGCGCTACTTCACTAGCACGTCAAGCACTGACTGACTGCCCCTTGCACGACGTGTCGCTTATATAGGGTCCGCTTGCCGATCTAGAAGGTTCTCGATTAGATTGAATGTCCCGTAATTTCAGACCCTAGGAGAAGGGTAAAGAGACGGCTCAGGGGCCCGACATCCCTCTCCTAACCATCCCTTCAGTTAGTGACAGGAGACAAATGAGTGGGCGTGGCGTGGCCTCCGGTCCCTCCTCAGCTGTTGTTTGTGGTGCTTCCCGATAATTGGGTGACAATATTTTGCGATTTGTATCTCGGTACAATCTGATTGTCCTTAAATAACGTCTTCGCCCACACAGCAATATCGCCCCTGTTGTCTCAATTTCATGTCGCGATGTTCCTACGCATCTAACACTCACACCTGTAAGTCAGAGCACAGCTGTTCGACTTCTCTCACTGACAAAGACGGATTTTCTCTGTGAGTGCATTAAACACATGCACCCACAATTATTTTTTCGCTGCTTTGTAAAGGTTTTCCCTTACGATGCTTCAGCGAAAAACTGACGGTAGACACTACCATTATACATATAAGTACACGTGCAATAATCGATCAATAAAATAATTTAGCTCTTGCACTCGCATAGCACACCTTTGAATGGCGATATATGACTAATCCAGTTCAAAACAAGGTCAGTGATAAAAGTAATATAAACAAATACGTCATCACTACCGCTAAATCACGTGATATCGTGCCATGTAGTTGAGAGTAAAGGAAACTCCTCTTTACTTCGTTTAAGAATTAACATGCATTTCAGATAAATCAACTCTGTTGCGTAATATATATAATTCAAACGGTGATAAAAATATAAATTTGACAATTCTCTTCCAATATATAAAGACATATCACCATGTTAAATAACGAACTTATTTTTACCGCACAACAGTCTGTACCTCAACAGCAGTCAATGAGATGTGATAAGGCCACGTGACCGTTAAGAGATACGGGGCAAGCTTATGGAAAACACGGATTAGCTAGTTTTTGTCTCAGGCTAGTTTAGTCCTGCTGTAAACAACAAGGCGGAACTGACTCAACTCGCCACGTGTTAGACGCTACAGGTACGTACATAAGTTTTGTAACACCAGCAGTATATATAGCAGCACTAACTTCTAGACAATAAATAAATAGAGTTGGGTTAACCTATTAAATCTACAAAGTTGGTTCATTTCTGAAGGGGAAAAAAAATAATCATGAACTTAACAGCGCATAGCACTTTTCTCCACGAGCTGTTTACATTCACGCGATTTTCCCGGTGTTGTTAGTGCTCTGGATGCTTGCTGTTCCATTCTAACACTATGTACACTACTTGTGACAACACCAAGAAGATCGCCAGTTTCTTTCTCTATGTTTTTATAGACTATTCCGGGTTTCTTTCTTTAAGTACCGCAAAACAATGCACGATCATTACTGCTTTAGAACTATAGGAAACAATGGAAAGCTATTTGAAACAACTGCCACCACATGGGAATCAAGTTGTGGCACACCGTGTATTTCGCATTTTGCATGCGCGATGAGAGAGCTAAGGCAACGTTGTGAAGTAGCGACCGCCACATTCCTGAGTGAGAGGAATTCCAAACGAGGAGGGGGGGGGCAGATTCCAAATCTGGATGACTTGCCAACAGTGGGAGCAAACAAGCCGACTGTTTTCTGATGGCCACTTAGACAGATTGGCTTGGACAACAAGCATAGCCGCCCAAACATCAAGTCTTACAAATAGCTTAAGTCATACTTTACCATCAAATTCACTGGACCATTCCGAACTGACTGTCCATCATCAGTTTTCGAATTTGTGGTCCTATGAATACTCCAGCTTTCATTTGTTAAGGGATGGCTCGTGCCAAAAAATAACAGCGTCCTGCGGGAAAAAGTTTCGAAAAATGAAGCCCATGTACCGATGTTTTATCATGATATAAACAGAATTTCTACTTAATTTCGTTTTTTGCTAAATTTTTAGATCGGGTATTGGTCGACCTAACATTTTTATACTAACCCTTTCTTCTAATGCTCTCCTTGAAGAGGCAGTTTTCAGGTCATTAACCGTGACATTATTTATTGGTTAAAGGGTTCGTAATATTAAATTACTCATACACTGAATAAAGTGAATTTATAACACGTTTCACACTCACATACAAAATAAAGAAACTGAAATAGAAATACTTGGATACCGTGCGAGCTCACGAACCACATGCACTTGTTATGGGGGATTCTCGTTATGGATGTCTATGTCTAGTATCCGCACATGTTTTTTAGAATTTTTATCGCGATATGAGGACCATTTTGTAATTTATACGGATGGCTCCAAGAACTCAAATGGTGTTGGTTGTGCTTACGTGTGTGGTACCGAACCGTATACATTCGGATTCCATACTAGCACTTCCATTTTTACTGCAGAGCTTTATGCAATATACCGGGACATTTTACACGTACGTCGACGAAAGTTGGGGAACTGCTTAATCCTGAGTGATTCCCTCAGTGTACTTCAAAGCCTACGCCAGTTGTACAACTACCACCCTATTGTGCAGCGTATACAGGATGCCCTCCACGTTTTACACGCTTCTGGCTTTAACGTTGTGTGTGCATGGATCCCTGGTCACGTAGGCTTGCGGGGGAATGAAATGGCGGATTCGGCAGCCAAGACGGCTACCATGAAGCCCAGGGTTCGAGTACCATCTGTGACATCGGAAGATTTTAGGGCCGTATTGCGAAGAGCTGTGCAAACCTGCTGGCAGGAAGAGTGGTCCGCTCTCCGCAATAATAAACTCAGATCTGTGAAGGAACTTCCGATTCCCTGGGTTACCTCCTGTCGGCCATCTCGTCGCAAGGAGGTGAGTTTGGTTCGGTTGCGTATTGGGCACTGCTTTTTTACTCATAGTTTTCTATTTAAAAAGGAGCCTGCTCCACTGTGTCCGTTTTGCAATGAAGCGTTATCTGTCCGACACGTGCTGCTAGAGTGTTTTCACCTAGCAGACCTTAGGACGTCTCTGCAGCTGCCGGCCAGCTTTGCAGAAATGCTAGCGGACGATAACGCAGTGGTGGAGAAGGTTTTTAGATTCTCTTCGAGATTACACTTTAGGATTTAGTGAAGGAAATTTTTAGTATGTTTTGATTGATATTTCGTTTAGCGCCCTTATACTACACATCATCATCATCATCATCATCATCATCATCATCATCATCATCATCATCATCACAGGAATGGAGTATCGTGCCAACATGATAGGTGCATCACAAACAATCTGTCCTACGATTCAATAACAATTAGGTATTGGATCTGCTTACGTAAGAAGGATGGAATTAGTTTCTAGAAATAAATATAAAGCAATGATAGATTGTTAAATTATTTTCAATGCATATTCAAGTTCTACAGCTGCTTCACCATGCAGTGAATGATCACTGCGCAACATCCAGCTGCAGCACACATTTGTGCGAAAATCTAAAGAACTTAGGGCATCAGGGAGGCAAGAGTGGAAGGTTGTACGCATGCGCAATAACTAATTACCGAGCTTGCTGACTCTCAGCACGTTGATGTCACGAATGCATTCCATTAGTTACGGGGGTGTTCTCCATGCATCAAAAGTTCATTATTGGTTTCGTAATCGATTTTTTATACTTACAACAATGCATTGTTACTTACATGGTCTTTTAAAATATCTATAATGTGATTTATAAAACAGAAAAGAGCGTAAGGACGAGCCGCTCCTGTATTTGTTCATAGGATAATGAAGAAAGTGTAACACAAAGATACCAGGGCTGTTCAATAAAGAATGATCACAATTCTTTTTTGACTACATACCTTTATACATCCTCATAATTTTGATGGTCCTCCTCAAAATAGTCTCCCCTGAATGCGATGTACTTGTCCCAGCGTTTCTGTCAGTCTTCAAAGACATGCTGGAAACCATTTTTGAGAGATCCTTCAAAATCGCCTCCGCAGCCTTCACCACTGCTTCTGATGATGGATAATGTCTCCCACGAAGGCGTTTCTTCAAGTTAGGGAACAGAAAAAAGTCACATGGGGCTAAATCCGGACTACAGGGAGGGTGTGGGATGCACTTAACGTTAATTTTTGCAAGATATTCAGCAAGAACATTGGCAATATGCGGCCGCGCATTATCGTGATGCACCATCCAGCCTGTTTCACGGAAATGTGGTGTATTGCGCCTGATATAGACTTGCAATGTTTTCAGGACATCCCTGTAGTATTGTCCAGTTACTGATGTATGTGCAGGTACAACATGCTGATAAACCATTCCATGGATATCAAAGCATGAGATGGCCATAACTTTCCCAGCAGAAGCAACCACTTTTGCGTTTTGGGGGGTTGGTGATGAAGGAGATTTCCACTCTGAGCTTTGCTGTTTGCTCTCAGGATCAAAATGATGTAGCCTAGTTTCACCAGCAGTGATTACGTTTGAAAGAAACTCCAGATCTTCCTCTAACATCAACTTTAACTGCATGTTACCTCCTTTGCAGCAGTAGGCGATACTGAACATGTCTGAACTTGCCTGGTTCTCACAGGCGGTAACCAGGAGTACCAACAATGAAACTACTACGGCGTGTTTGTTTCACATTAAGCTAACAGAATATAATACGATTGAATTTTAGTGCGAAACATTATGACCGTAAAAAAATTATGATCATCTTCATTGAACAGTTCTCGTATTTAAAGCACGCACTATTTTTATCTAGGGCTTTCACAAATTATTTTACTAAATCTAATTTTACATGAAGAGGTGGTAATATGACTTTTGAGGGGTTAATGAAAGGTTCATTATATATATATGTCCCAAGTGGTCACTGTTCCCTTACCCAGAGTTCTGACGGAGCTGTAACATCTCTTTCACATAAGAAACAAGGATATTTTGTAAAACCAGCCTGTTGACTAAGTAATAGTGTAATAATTTTGAAATT
>CM060951.1:19764949-19882449 GCA_030765055.1 Mantis religiosa | reverse complement strand
AGGAAGGAAGGAAGGGAGGAAGGAAGGAAGCAAAGAAGGGAGGAAGGAAGCAAGGCAGAAAGGAAGGAAGGCAGGCAGGAAGGAAGGCAGGAAGGAAGGAAGGCAGGAAGGAAGGCAGGAAGGAAGGAAGGCAAGAAGGAAGGAAGGGAGGAAGAAAGGAAGGAAGGGAGGAAGGAAGGAAGGAAGGAAGGAAGGGAGGAAGGAAGGAAGGAAGGAAGGAAGGGAGGGAGGAAGGAGGAAGGGAGGGAGGAATGAAGGAAGCAAGGAAGGAAGGGAGGAAGGAAGGAAGGAAGGAAGGAAGGAAGGAAGGAAGGGAAGGAGGGAGGAAGGAAGGAAGGAAGGGAGGAAGGAGGGAAGGAAGGAAGGAAGGGAGGGAGGAAGGAAGGGCGGGAGGAAGGAAGGAAGGAGGGAAGGAAGGAAGGAGGGAGGAAAGGAAGGAAGGAGGGAAGGAGGGAAGGAAGGAAGGAGGGAGGGAAGGAAGGGGGAGGGAAGGAAAGAGGGAGGGGGATGGTGGGAAGGAGGGAGGGAGGGAAGGAGGGAGGGAGGGAAGGAAGGAGGTAGGGAGGGAAGGAAGGAGGGAAGGAAGGAGGGAAGGAAGGAGGGAAGGAAGGAGGGAAGGAGGGAAGGAAGGAAGGCAGGAGGGAAGGAGGGAAGGAAGGAAGGCAGGAAGGAAGGAAGGCAGGAAGACAGGAAGGAAGGAAGGAAGGAAGGAAGAAAGCAAGGAAGGAAGGCAGGAAGACAGGAAGGAAGGAAGGCAGGAAGGAAGGAAGGCAGGAAGGCAGGAAGACAGGAAGGAAGGAAGGCAGGAAGGCAGGAAGGAAGGAAGGAAAGAAGGAAGGAAGGAGGGAAGGAAGGAGGGAAGGAGGGAGGAAGGAGGGAAGGAGGGAGGGATGGAAGGAGGGAGGGAAGGAGGGAAGGAGGGAAGGAGGGAGGGAAGGAGGAAGGCAGTAAGGAAGGAAGGCAGGAGGGAAGGCAGGAGGAAAGGAAAGAAGGCAGGAAGGAAGGCAGGAAGACAGGAAGGAAGGAAGTCAGGAAGGCAGGAAGGAAGGAAGGAAGGAAAGAAGGAAGGAGGGAAGGAATGAGGGAAGGAGGGAGGGAAGGAGGGAAGGAGGGAGGGATGGAAGGAGGGAGGGAAGGAGGGAAGGAGGGAAGGAAGGAAGGAAGGAAAGGAGGAAGGAAGGAAGGAAGGAAGGAAGGAAGGAAAGAAGGAAGGAAGGAAGTGAGGTTTAAGGGCGCACAAGCAGTAAGGTCATTAGCGTCCGGTACAGGAACAGGGAAAATTAAAAGATGAAGTCTAAAAAGTTAAAACGCGTCAAAATGAATGATGCGGTACATGACAACACGACTATAGATGAAAAACTATGAGAGGCTAAAACAGGTGTTAAAAACGTTAAAATCCAATAGTAAAAGCGCAGAACGAGGTTATATTCGGGAGATGATGCCAAGTTGTCGTGTAAAAGCTAAAACACGGTCCACAGCTCCCGAGTCATCCGCTAAAATGCTGGGTAAGTCAGCAAGGAAACACGAACTGGAGTTAAAATTGGACAGTGTTCCAGCACATGCCGGACAGTCAACGGCGCGCCACAGCGAGAACAAAGAGGAGCCGGTTCTCTGCGCAACAAATGCCGGTGGCTAAAAGAGTAGTGTCGGTCGGCTACGGGAATCGAACGCGGACCTCCCAAATGTGAGCCACAGATCAAATCGCCTTAGCTATCGCATCGGTATTTGTTACGTGTACCAGTTATGCAAAACTGGAAGAGGGCATCTGATAACATTCTCTGAATATTCAAGGTATGCATTTCCTTTGTCACGAAAATATCTTATATACATATTGTCGTCAGACATTGTTTTGCTGCTGCTTAGGTGAACGCCGAGAGAGACGCCCAAGCTAAGCCCACGGACCCTATTAGCGCTTGCAAATTGCCGAGAGAGAGAGAGAGAGAGAGAGAGAGAGAGAGAGAGAGAGAGAGAGAGAGAGAGAGAGAGAGAGAGAGAGCAACAGAGGGAGGACACGGAGATACTTCCATTGTGTTCTCGCTACACCACGAAAGATCGTGTGACTTCGGCAACTCTCGAGAAACGATGCTTCAGTTAGAAAAGCGGCGCGGCTAGTCGGACAGCTCAGGCTTCCGAGCTCAGCCATCACACCGACAACATGGGAGCGAAGAAAAGGAAGCAGCAAACGCCGACCGCAGCACCGCCTGCCAAAGCAGCAGAAAACACCGACACAGTTCCTCCCATGGAACCTGCGGGTGAGCAGCCTGCACCGCCGACACCGAGCTTGCTCGAGCCCAGCACAGCCGCCGCCATTGCTCGCCCGCCGCAGCAGACACCCGACACAGCAGAAGAAGAAGCAGCCTCACCGCCGGCCGAACCCGTGCCATCGCCGCCGCTCAGCTCGACATCTCCGCTGAGCTTCAACTCAGTAGCACGGGGACTGCACAGACAACTGTCTGAGGCACTCATTCTTAACACTGCCCGGCTCCGCTGGCCTTCCCTGGTATCACAGCTCACAAGGGACCTTCACTCCTTGTAAGACTGGAGCTCTTGGACGAAGTGGACTACCATGCTGCGCTGAGAAGGGCTCCCTGCCTTCGGGCAAGTGCTCCCAATTGAAGCGAGCTTGGGGGGCCGCCCCATTTCATGCCGCCGCTGCTGCCGATACGGACACACCACCGTCACCTGCAGTGAGGAACCTCGTTGCCACTACTGTGGAGCAGCGTGCCTCACTGCAGTCTGCAAGGGACACGACCTGTTGCGCCGTCCCGTCTACTGTGCCACCTGCAACACCGCAGGCCACTTCACGGAACAAGCTTCGTGCCCTCTGAATCCCAAACAACGCCGAACCTCTAACCCCCAACACTTGCCTCACCAACAGCCTCCTCAACACCAGCCTCACCCTCATGCTCCACTTCCTCCTCAACACCAGCCTCACCCTCATACTTCACGCCATATCCCGCAGCAGACAACACATACGCCCACGACACCATGAAGCACCAGGAGACGCAGACCAGCCCAGTCAAGCACCGAGAACTTCTGCACACCTTCACCGCCACACTCACAGACCTGCAGGCATCCATTGAGAAGCTGACGGCGCGGGTAGCTACATGGGAGGAAGCCCTTCCTCAGACGTTGGATGATGTCAGGAAGCAGCCCAAGCCCGAGGCCAGCGCCACCTCTGAGGCCTTAGGCTACTGCAGGGCCCAGCTAGAGAAGATCGTCGACTATATCAAATGTTACCCGAGCGCCGAGCAGGAAGCTTGAGGAGGCCCTCTGCACACACCAGGGCTACATCACGCAGAGCATTGATGACCTCAGGAGAACCCTGGCTACAGAAAACGGAGCACCGCCGCCAGACTCCCAGCCTCGCAGAGACTCCCGCGCCCATTGGACGCCGCCGCCACAGGACCTGCCTCGCCGCAACCCTCCACGAAACCAAGCCCTTGAGGGCATCGGCCACACCATAGATGACCACTTATGGCGGTTGCGCATTTTGCCGAAATTAAAGTTCAATAGTCACCACAGTTCACAAGCTGCAGTCTGGATCATGGCTGCTACCTGACCACCAGAAGCGGATTTCCCGCCAATCTAGTTTCTACCCACGAACAGCCGGGTTGTTTCGGAGGTACCGGCCATCAACTTGGTCTCAACAGCCCAATTTAAATTAGCACCACAGGCCCTAATAAATAGCATCACCCCAGAACATCCCTCCCATGCCCCATCCTTCTTCCTAACCAGATACCCAACATACGCTGTTGTTGATTTTTCATATTACCTCTATTCCCGTCCCCCCGCCCCCCCCCCCCAAAAAAGGCAGCTCAGTGCTGCAGTGGAGCTGCTAGTTTGTGAATGAACTTGCAGTTGTCTATCGACTTGTCATTTGAGTGTGCAGGGTGTGAGCGTGTGGCAGACGACCTTGAAGGTTACGTTTGTGTATGTTACGTCATTCTGCTGCTGCAAAGAGCTATACAAAGAGTCTTTCTACGGCAACAAAGAGCATTTTGAATTTCTCAAACTAGACTTTAAATTTACAAACGTACAGAGTCACAATATGTTAAAACGTCTTTCAATAAAAGGATCTATCTTTTAACTCAAATAAAACACGTTCTATAAATAATAGAGTTTCTTTCTTTTTTTATTTTGGAATAGAATGTTCATTACGCGTGGAAGGGAACATCAGTTAAGTGACAGCCGCGACTTTGTTGGATTACGTGTATACGGTTGTCCCAATTTTCAATGACAGAAGAACGTAAATTAGGTCCAACTTCACGAATAACACGGGAGAGGTTATCCATAAGATCATTTACTGTTTCTGGCTTATTGCCATAAACTCGAGATTTAACATAACCCCACAGGAAGTAACCCAACGGTGTTAGATCACATGATCTTGGGGGCCAGTTAACATCACCACCACGGGAAAGATGAAACCTTTCCTTCAAACGGTATATTGTTTCCAGAGCAGTATGACCTGTGGCACCATCCTGCTCAAAATATGTTTTTGAGATCCATACCCGCAGCCAAGAGTAGTCCCTTATAAGAATCAGGTGTCACGCAATACACGGAAGGTTTGGCAAACACCAGCTCCATTTGGATAACTTTTCACAATTTCTGCGCCTTGCTGAATGCTGTAACGTTGCATGGCTATTTGTCAATAACAACTGTAACCACATGAAAAAAGTGACTGCTGTAACTCAATAACAATGGCAGCTATCACTTGTTAAAGACAGGACTCTTGTTTTAATTGTTAGAGTCAGTTTCGATAATGAGAGTGTGTGGGAGGAGATCTCTTGAAAATCAGTATAGTATTTAACTGATTTTAGTTTTAAAATTATGCTCTTTAACTTACAGTAAGGCCTTTTCTAAAAGTGCTATGATTTTACATGTAAAACATGTATTTTTGTGGGATCTGGATATCGAAGAAATACTTCCTCTACTTTACTTATTAGACAAAGTAAACAGTTTTTTTTTAAAAAAAAAAAAGATAAAGTCAATTCATTTGAATGCAAAACACAACTGTTATGATACAAGAGATAAAAGCGATGTCACTGTGCTTTTATTACTTATTTTTTTTAGTCACTCTATATATAAATACATGGAATTGTTTTACCTTTCTCATGTTGATAATATTTTTCTTGTATAGCATCAGTGTCGACAACATAACTTTTAGAAAACCACAAGATTATACGTAAGGGACGAGTGGAAATAATACAAGACTGAGAATTACTAACAAACATTTAATTGAATGAGTAGAATCAGACTGAAAAATTCAATGCCATAGCCGGGATTTGAACCACGGATCTCCCGTTCTCCGTGCGGTTGCTCTAAACCACTAAGCTACTATGGCCAACATGCCGGCATGACATCAACTCCCGGCTACGGCAGTCTGGCTCTACTCATTCAAACCTTAGCCAACAGAAGGCTAGTGTGGAAGAAATAATTTATACGAAAAATTTAATTAATTAATTAATAGATTAAAAATTCTTACTCATATTTTTAGATGACTGAAGTGTTGTTTGTATAATTACATTACAATTTGAAATAGTTATTCCCTGGATTCACGGCCTTCTTGAACCAGATGGTTGTTCATAAGAAACCAAAGTTGGCATTCCCGGCATGTTACGACGGGGTGTCGAAATATTTTAACTGCTGCCCGGTAGCTTTTATGCTAGAATGATTAAACATTTTCAGTATCATTACTGATCCCTCGGGATATATTGTTGATAGTTTCAGTGATTTGAGTCCTTTTGTTTGTTTACAGTTAGTGCCAGGAGTGACTGAAGTCTAAGATGGAGAAAATTGAGGCTCGTAGTGTGATCAGCTTCCTGCCCTTCACTTGAAGGGTAAAACTGCCCAGGAAATCCATGAAGAGACGACGGCTGTTTAAGGAAATGATTACACATCGTAGGACACTATTGTGAGGTGGAAAAGGAATTTTGAAACTGGTCGCATGTCCCTGACAGATGAGCCAAGAGCTGGTAGACCGTCAGCTGTCACAGTGAAGAAAGTGGAGTGTTTAATACTGGAAGACAGACGAGCAACCATCCAAATGATCATGAATGAGACACATCTTAGTTATGGTAGGGTGTGGAAAATTATTTATGACGAACTGCACATGTCTAAAGTGTCTGTACGGTGGGCTCGAAGTTTGCTAACCCCTTTCCAAAAGCAAACACGGCGTGACCTTTCAAGACAGATGTTGATGCTGTTGGAACAGGATGAAGATGGTTATTTTGATCGTCTAGTAACAATAAATGAATCCTGGATCTATCAGTATGATCCAGAGACGAAAACCATGAGCATGAAATAGAAAAATGTCGATCTCCTACCCCCTCTCAAAAAGGCAAAGGTGCAAAAGTCAGCTGGGAAGGTCATGCTATTAGTTCTCCGGACTGTCGTGGAGTCATCCTTACAGATTATCTTGCTAAGGGTTAAACCATCACTGTCAGATACTACTGCAATCTTCTGAACAAGTTACGAATAGCTCTAATTAAGAAACGACACGGAATGCTCTCCAAAGTTGTTCGTCTTCTGTCTGACAATGCACCAGCTCATTCATCTCAAGTTGCAGTCGACAAAACAAGTGAATGTAGCTTTGAGAGCTTACAGCATCCGCTTTATTCGCCCGATCTCGCACCAAGTGAGTTTCTTTTTCCCTGAAATGAAGAATCCGTTGCGTGGTCGTCGATTTGTCAACACACATGGCGTCATTAATGAAGTGAAAAAGAGGTTTAAGGAGAATTCTACAGACTTCTACAATCAAGGTATTCGGAAGGTCAACAAACGCTGAGAAAAATGTGTAAATCGGGATAGTTACAACGTAGAGAAGAACTAACAAGTACATATCAACACAAACTCTCTATCACATTTTTTAAAGGCTGATAACTTTATGACACCACCTCGTAGAAGCTTTTGAGCAGTGAACGAAAGAATTTAGTACTTGCTAAAATGGTCACTTTTAATATCAACTCTAAAATATATTTTCTTTTAATTTGATAAGCTTTCCAGATTATCAAATTTTCCAAAATGTGATTCAGTCTGCTTAACACAAAATGGACGTCTACAATTTTCTTACGATACCCAGGACCTTAACTCGGGTAATTACACACGAAGCAGTTTGTAATTAGAAGATGCAATCGCGACAAGCTTTTTGGACACTGCAGAGGAACGGTGCCTTAAAGATTCTCTGATATGAAGTCATGTTTCCTCTTGTTGCAAGTTCATATAACAAGGTTCACGTAACATAGCAGATGACATTTGAGTTAAGAATTGAATGCATTAACTTCAACATGTGCAAAAAATATCTGAAGTGCTAAACTAACTTGCCATTCTCTACTCTGTGCAAACTATTCTTACCAAGGCTTCCATTTTACCAATTATATAGTGCGATCGACATAAACCTGAACCATTTCAATATGTCATAACTTCTGAAAAAATAATAGGACACACGTAGGACTTTAGGAGAATATAATACACAATTGGGAGATTACATTACACTATTTACATCTCAGAGAAAATGTTGGAAGTGTCCTCCACTATGGACCGTTGGTCCCACTTTCTTTGATACGACTGTAGACACTGAAGTTTATATGGGTATCTTCAAGACATTTGTAGAGTAGCTGGATGATATGGAATTGAGAGAAGGTTGGACCAACGTGCCATACATCTACTGACACCACGGAACTTGTAACCAGCTTCTTTGAAAATCGAATAATCCCAGGAGGTCTGTGGCCACCCAGATCCCCTCACCTACCTTACCGGATTTTTCCTTGGGGTATCTAAAAAGTATGCAGGAATAGTCCACGGACAATTGATGTTCTCAAGAAATCCATTCAAAACGAAATAAGTAACATTGGCGAGGATACTCTCCGTAAAACTTCAGAGAATATGGTGAGACGAGTGCAAACATGTATAGATGCTGCTGGAGGATACTTCCAAAATTTTCTCAGAAATGTCAATAGTATAATGCAATCTCCCACTTGTGTATTATATTTTGCCAAAGTTTTACGTGTGTTCTATTATTGGTTCAAAAGTTAGGCCCATTTAAATAGGACCGCACTTACTAAAAGTTCACAATGAAGTGGAATTAACAATTTGCTGAAAATTCAAAATAGGTATACGAAGGAAATCTGTTAATTCCAAAGTACTTAATAATTGGTAAAAGAAAACTCATGTAAAAGATATTTTAGGATAGTGGACTCAATCAACATTGCTTTTGGATTCAACCAAGTGCGCGCGCACACACATACCTACACATACAAATGTAGGCTGCCTCTGTAGCATCTCCACCTAATATTAAAAAACAGCAGAACTGCAATCTCGGTCAGGATGAGTTATTCCGATAAGGTTTTATTCGGTGTGTTTTCCCTTATCCTGAAAAATGTACGTCTGGTAACTCTAAGCTCTATGTACCCTGTACTCATTTGAACATCATTTCATTCATCATCCGATAAGACTTAACGTTGGAGGTTACCCTTACACTGAAAGATGAATGTCTGGTAACTCTAGGCTCTCTGAATCCTGTACTCATTTGAACATCATTTCATTCATCGTCCGATATGACTTAGCATTGGCGGTTTTTCCTTATTATGAAAGGAATACCTGGTAACTCTAAGCTCTATGTACCCTGTACTCATTTGAACATCATTTCATTCATCGTCCGATATGACTTAACGTTGGAGGTTTTCTCTTATCCTGAAAGATGAATGTCTGGTAACTCTAAGCTCTATGTACCCTGTACTCATTTGAACATCATTTCATTCATCGTCCGATATGATTTAACGTTGGAGGTTTTCTCTTATCCTGAAAGATGAATGTCTGGTAACTCTAGGCTCTATGTACCCTGTACTCATTTGAACATCATTTCATTCATCGTCCGATATGACTTAACGTTGGAGGTTTTCTCTTATCCTGAAAGATGAATGTCTGGTAACTCTAAGCTCTATGTACCCTGTACTCATTTGAACATCATTTTATTTATCGTCCGATAAGACTTAACGTTGTAGGTTTTCCTTATCCTGCAAGATGAATGTCTGGTAGCCCTAAGCTCTATGTACCCTGTACTCATTTGAGCATCATTTCATTCATCGTCCGATATGACTTAACGTTGGAGGTTTTCTCTTATCCTGAAAGATGAATGTCTGGTAACTCTAAGCTCTATGTACCCTGTACTCATTTGAACATCATTTCATTCATCGTCCGATATGACTTAACGTTGGAGGTTTTCTCTTATCCTGAAAGATGAATGTCTGGTAACTCTAGGCTCTATGTACCCTGTACTCATTTGAACATCATTTCATTCATCGTCCGATATGACTTAACGTTGGAGGTTTTCTCTTATCCTGAAAGATGAATGTCTGGTAACTCTAAGCTCTATGTACCCTGTACTCATTTGAACATAATTTTATTTATCGTCCGATAAGACTTAACGTTGTAGGTTTTCCTTATCCTGCAAGATGAATGTCTGGTAGCCCTAAGCTCTATGTACCCTGTACTCATTTGAGCATCATTTCATTCATCGTCCGATATGACTTAACGTTGGACGTTCTTAATTTATAGAGGTAATAATAGTGCAATATACAGCAATATGTTTCCAGAGTCACTAATATTATAAAATGAGAAAACCTATTGTTAAAATTTGTAACCAATAGTCACCATGGGTTTGCAAAAGCTGAATATAGAAACAAAAGAAAAAATCAGCAGAGATTGCCACTTGTATAGTGATTGCCACTTAGTGGTAATAAATCGTTGGATCGCAGGTCGCCCTGGGTGGATCAGTTACGCCGAGGAACCAGTCTAGCGATAAAATACGATCCGGTAGCCGGACTTATCTCGCCCAACCGATCGCTATCCCGCCTCTGGCTGCAAACAAAATAATTTGAACGTTTCATTGCTTTATTATTTCCAACAACATGTCTATAGGCAACTCTCGTTCTCCATGTCTGGCACACTCACTTTCATTTTATCTCCTAATATTTCCTGTCTCTTGATATTGTCAGATATTTTAGTTAAATTAAAGTGTAAATAATGAAGTACATTTTGTGGTTATGCCTCCAGGTGTATTTAACAAACATCACTTTTATGAATTCTGATGCATATTTGAACATTTACTTTTAGATCCGAACCATTAACTTTAACTTTTTTCCCTTCAAATTGATCGAGGGCTGTTCAATAAAGAATGATCATAATTTTTTACAGTCATAATTTTTCGCACTAAAATTCAATATTATTATATTCTCTTAGTTTAATATGAAACAAACACGCCGCGGTAGTTTCATTGTTGGTACTCCTGGTTCCCGCCTGTGAGAACCAGGCAAGTTCAGACACGTTCAGTATCGCCTACCACTGTAATGGAGGTAAAATGCGAGGAACAAGTGCGGCTTTGAAATTCTGCTTTTGTCTCAACAGATCTTCAGTTGAGGCCTATACAATGTTACAGGAGGCCTATAGAGAGTCTGTTCTTCCCTACAGCACAGCTCGAAGGTGGTTTAAAATGTTTAAAGAGCGGAGACAATCAATTTCAATGGAAAGTGGACCCGGTGCTCCAGTTACTGTTCTTACGGAAGAAAAGATCAACAATGCTGCTGCCATTGTGAGAGAGGATCGACGAATTACCTTAAGATAACTTTCTGAAACACTGAACACTTCATTGGGTGCCACCCACACGTTGGTGACAGAAACATAACACATGAAACGTGTTTGTGCACGATGGGTTCCAAGACTGTTGATTCCCGAACAAAAAGACATTCGCATACAGGTCTGCATGCAGTTAAAGTTGATGTTAGAGGAAGATCCGGAGTTTCTTTCAAACGTAATCACTGCTGATGAAACTTGGCTACATCATTTTGATCCTGAGAGCAAGCAGCAAAGCTCAGAGTGGAAATCTCCTTCATCACCAACCCCCAAAAAAGCAAAAGTGGTTGTTTCTACTGGGAAAGTTATGGTCAACTCATTCTTTGATATTCATGGAATGGTTTATCAGCATGTTGTACCTGCACACACATCAGTAACTGGACAATACTACAGGGATGTCCTGAAGATATTGCAAGTCCATATCAGGCGCAGAAGACCACATATCCGTGAAGCAGGCTGGATGCTGCACCACGATAAAGCGCGGCCACATATTGCCAGTGTTGTTGCTGAATATCTTGCAAAAATCAGCCTCCCGGATTTAGCTCCATGTGACTTTTTTCCATTCTTTAATTTGAAGAAACGTCTCGTGGGAGGCATTATCCATCATCAGAAGCAGTGGTGAAGGCTGCAGAGGCGATTTTGAAGGATCTCTCAAAAAATGGTTTCCAGCATGTCTTTGAAGACTGGCAGAAGCGCTGGGACAAGTGCATCGTATTCAGGGGAGACTATTTTGGGGATAAGTGAAGGTACGTATTCAGAAAAATTGTGATCATTCTTTATTGAATAGTGCTCATACATTCTGTATCTGCATTAGCTGTTGGAAAGTTCTAATGGTAATTCTCCACAACAAAAGAGTCTACTAAAGAAAGGAAACACAAACAAATTCGAATCTGTCAACGATTTGTTTTTGTTTGATGTACTTACTTCAGTCATAGCCCCAAATGGAAGACCATTAACTAATCAATTATGGATCTCTCCAGAGTCCTGCAGTGCTGTCCTTTTGCATTCTCCCTAAGTGGTGTGTGAGGAGCGCTAAAACTAATCAATCTCTAATAAATACCATTCGCGCTAAGACAAAAATTAAAATTTTGCAAAAACTGATCCATGAGGAAGGAGAGAGTAATGTATTTATAACCTTAAAAATCCCACATTTTTAGCCCATATGGTTTTCCAAATATATTGTTATAATAGTACTACCTTAATGGCGACTTACAGTGTAATAGCATTAAAACTTTCATTCTGCCTCTACAGTTTCATAGTGTATCCTACACACGGTTAGTGTGAAAGAACAACTGATTTCCATTAATTGTACCTAATAGTGGTCCGAACTATAAAGCCCGGGCCTTAAAGTACTTACAGCATAGGAAGTCGCCATTAAGGTAGTTGTCTCATGTGTCTATGAGAACTCCTAAGTGGTTTACCGGGAGAAACACCAGTCAGTTGTGAGAATTTAATGTCATGTTGGCACGTTGTCCATAGTAGCTCAATGGTTTAGAGCGGCTGGACGGCAACCAGAAGATACGTGGTCCAAATCCCGGCTATGGAATGGCTCCAAAAAAGACTAAAGCCAACACGGCTTACAACGCCACATAGGTAGAGATAATAAGGTTTACAAAGCTAAACATTATCCCTAATTGAAGATAAAGAGAGCCCGTAGTTTCCCTTTGAAGAGCAAGTACCTCTCCTACCTGCCGGTAGAGTGAGCTCGGTGCAACTTATATGGTCATCTAATTTAAGCAACACTTAAATTCTAAATATTATTTAAATAGTTCTCCACTTGTAAGAGTATATTCTGTCAGAGACTTAGGTGTTACCATGACCCAGAATTTCACTTTTAATAAACACATTATAAATATAACCAATGATTCCTTTAAGAAACTTGGTTTTGTATTAAGGATCTGTAGGGACTTAAAAGATACTCAAGTTATGCTAATTCTCTACAAAAGCCTTGTCCGTAGTAATTTGGAATATGCCTCAATTCTATGGTCACCAATATATAAATGTCACAACAATCCAATAGAGAAGATCCAAAAAAGGTTCCTCAGATACTTACATTACAAAACTCACGGTGTTTTTACTGATAATCAGAACTTGCCTTATAGTCAACTGCTTAACGAATTCAAAACAGTCTCACTCTCTGATCGTAGAACAATAGCCGAACAATTATTTCTGTACAAACTCATAAACGGCTTGGTATCCACTGAAGAACTGCTTGACAGAATATGTTTTAATGTCAGTTCTGCTAATTTTAGAAATCGTCAGCTCTTTCAATTTAAGACTCCCAAAACAGTATCCCATAAAAATTCTCCCGTTGTTAGGTTGTGTGCGAAATACAATAAACTCTCTACTAAAATAGAGCTGGACTTAAGTTTAACTTACGAGCAGTTTAAAAAACAATTAAATATGGGAATTATTTGCATGTGATTTTCAGTTGTATTGCATAATGAGTTTAACATTTGCAATTCTAGTCTTATATAGTAGTTTAATATGTTCCATTTTTAGTCTTAGTTTTTTAATATTTTATTCCATTAATTGCATTCTCTTTCTTTTATATTCAACTTTGATCAATTATTGTTTACTCTGTTGTATCACTTATTTTCTTGATTAGTATACAATTTGCAATGTCTTGTCTTCAATAATAGCTTAATATATAGTGTATTTTTAGTTTGTCTGTATTCCTTTTTGTATTTCTGTTTTGCATTTAGTCAAACTTGTGTAACTAAATTGCATGTAGCTACTGTAATTGGAGCTTTGCTCTGTTGTAGCACAAATGAAGAAAATAAAAATCTAAAAAATAAAAAAATCTAATCCTGTAGGTGCCTAATTATGAGATTGTAAATCTTGTGTCTTTGGCTCACAAGAGAACGAAATGAAACAGTAAATAAATTAGTAATTGAAATGCAGACAATAAAGACCACGAGAAAGAAAAACAAAAGATAAAGTGAAGTGTTTTCGAAGGTAGCCTTTGCATCACCATATTCCAACAGTTAACCCTCTGGACCAGTTGCCACGTATTACATCTCGGTCTTTGGGAAAGCATTCTTATATCACTTTGCTTGTATTATATTATAGTATTATATGCGTTATACGTCGTTTATTTAAGCTCTTGGCTGCTTCTTTGTCGCCATTCAAGGCTGTAAGTATTACTGCTGGGTGCGTATGGTACCGAATAAAAACGCAGAGCTGCAATATCGGCTTTTGTGCTAAAATGTCAATGTTTTCACATTAGACGATAAACAGCAGTTTGCAAAATAAATAGGGGCGGTTCACTCACCGAAAGTTGGTAACGTACGAAGACCGTGCTAGGTTCACACATACTTGGCGGATGCTACAAGCTAACTCTCAAATTAGCACTGTAGTTATTCACGGCAAGTTATGCCTTCCATTGTTATTGTCTACACCGTTGATACGTTACGACTTAGGAGATACAATACTTAAACAATTGGAGTTTCTATAGGCCCTCCGGATTAAAGTGGGGCCACATAAACATTGCGCTTTGTGTCACTCCGCCAAAAACACTTGACGATCTCTACCGTCAACTGTTTGCGTCTGACCTATCGCTACCGTCATCTGTTTCAGTGCAGCAGAGTAGGGTTAGAAAAGCACTCGGCTCATATTTACTAATTAAAGTAAATAAAGTTCCAAAAGAGTTATGCACTGTAATTTTATAAGAAAAACCTTACTCGTTGTTTTAATAGAAACTATGCACTTTAAAGCGAATAGCATTTTTAAGAAAATCATCACACCTTGTGCTGTATTCACTGATAAACGTTTCTTCCAGTTTCTTTAAAAAGCTTAAGAAACTTCCTTTCATCTCTAATTATCACATTCAGCTAGATTGCTGTGTCGTACATCTTCATTGCCCCTTCTTTTGTGTAATTGTCCATTGTTATTCACAAGATCAATGGATAGCCTAGCGCCGTCATTTGAAGCACGTCCGCCACATATATTAGCACAAACGTCACCTTTAATTTAGGCTTATTGTTGCATTACACTGCACGAGGTGAATTACCTTACTATTGTGATTTTATGTTACTTGGTGGGCTAAGAGAAAGTAACTGGCATCCGTGCAAATCTTGCTTTACTGTCACCATCCAAAAAATCCATATCGAGTCATTATCAGAAATATGTCTGAGAAAAATATATCTGCAAGTATATGTAAGTAGGTTTGCCTATATCTGTGAAAGTATAACTCAAAAACTCACATCTAATGAGCATAATTATTCCTTGGTATGCATGTACGTATATATATATATATATATATATATATATATATATATATATATATATATATTTGTAATTACTGAGAGCTGAATGCAGGCGCGGTTTTGGGGAATTGATGAGGTGACTCGGAAAATTGGCTAAACTAAATTCGCAAAATTAGCATCGCAGAAATGGATTTTTATACTGAATTTCGATGGGGCTTCCCTCTGTATTTAAATCCAAAAGTGCCTTAAAATTACCTTTATTTAAAGAGCTCTCGCTTTCATTATGTCCACGAAATGTTATTTCTTGTCTACTTCCCTAATGGGATATTGTATGAAAAGTCTGTCAAGCTTAACGTTCTCATTGTATTTTACAATATATACACGTGAGCTTTCCCAAACAGCGACTGCAATTTTGTTAGTGTTGTTTTCCCTGGCTCCTTCAATGAGACACAATTATGCTTCTCATACCAATGAGCCTTAAATGGTGTATTTTGAAGATGCTCCGCCACAAAGTTTTTCTAAACATAGCACTGGTGTTGCCCTACCGACATTTACCACGTCGCTTTTGTCATCAGTTTTCCATAAAAGAAAAGGGTGTTTGGAGGCACACCAAGTTATGTGTTCCATTCATTGTAAATCCCTTAAATATTGTCACTCGGGCTTTGGAACACCCTATGGAAGCAGCTGAGAGCGGAAGACAGGGGAGGTCCGTGTTAGCCACGCCTCCCCCTCGTCCGTCTTATAGTGGTGACAGGGATGGCTGGGGGAAAAAAAACATGATTGTGCGGTCTGTTTCTCTTCCACCTGTTCTGGAAATTACGGGATCTTTCATATACTGGAATCTTCGCCTGGGAACAAGAAAAGCCGAGAAGACGGCGAGATGCCTATAAAAAGGGCTGCAGCTAGTCGGAAGTTTAGAGTGTGAGTGAGTGACAGTTCTTGGTATAAGAAGGCAGTGATAGTCAGTGACGTGTTAATGTACGAAAGATTGTGCAACGGAAGACTGTACGTAACTGGGTATGAGTATCGGAGTTGATGTAATCGCGAGTACAAGTGAAATTGTAACGGACGAACTGGTGAATTGTAATTGTGTGCAGTACGCAATTCTGCGTAATTGGCAAGTGTTTAACTGTAAGTCGGTGGAAATAAAGAACAGTTTTGAGCGGTGAAATTGGACTTTTCATTTCACGAACCCACAAAGTCACAATATGAACAATTAAACACTTCATATATCATACAATAATCACTGATCACAAAAAATTCTGTTTTCACACAGGATACAAACTGATAAACAGTAGGACATGACACGTGGGGCTCGCTTCAAGCAGGTTACCACTTCTACCAACAAATTTCTTTTCAAATAAACGAAAAAGCAGGAAAAAAATCCTGTATTGTGTTGGCAACACGAGTTGATGCGGAATATATGACTTCTGTGAATCGAATCCGTAGCCATGGTAACCAGCCATGCATTCTGCCCCTCCAGCCTCTCTTCGCCCAGCGCATGTGTTACGGTCAACTTAGCCTCTTAATAACGGTCACTAGTTGGGAAGTAAGCTAGCTTCATTATCGACGCCAGAGCGCCAAGAGAGCAGCTCCATTACAAAATATAATTTGGAGAACTTTAATAAATTAAAATTAAGTGCTAGAACATAAAACATAACTATGTAAGTTATTCAAAAATAAGTAGGTGGCTCGGCGATTCAAACGCATCAAGAAAGAACCACCCCTGGCTGAATGTAAACTATTGACATGATTTGTTAAAAGAATTACTTTGTTGATTTCGAGGGAAAGCACGAAACGATACTAATGCCAGTTTAGAAAAAAGTCAAAATGTGTGACACTAGTAACAGTGACACTGGACTTACAGCCCCAAAAATTACTGCAAAAGACCTCAATGCTACCAATAACTTGTCACAAAAGTCAATAAAGGGGTACGAGAAATTCTATTCACAATTTGTGGATTGGATAATATCAAATTCGTTCTCAGAAAAGGTATTCCTAGTGTATTTTACAGTAACAACCAAGTATTATGATATTTGCCCTAAATACCTAAATCTACGTGCCAATGTATGCAACACTACCTCCCTCTTTATAAGTTACCAATATGGAAAATTAATTGCACAGAATGTCGGCATAAATAAACTAGGAAGTATGGGAAATCAAACAGCTGCCTACCTTAGTCTCCCCAACCCAAGTTATACAGAGGGCATTGCTTTCGCAGGAGTTCTGCGACAATTCCAGTAGATCCTGGTGGCGAATAACAACACTAAAACGTCATGGAGACTGGAAATCCATAACTGTCGTAGAAAGATATATTGAAGAATCAAAACATAATACTAAATTCAGCACAAAGAGAGCTCATTCCAGTAAATTCATTTCAGTAACTGAGGCACTCAGATTCAGAAGTAAAGTCAATGTTTTTGACAAATCCTGTTAAACACATGATAAGCAGTCTGAATGCCAGTTCTGTAATAGTGCTAAAACATTTGAGGATCAGAAGATGTTAGGTCGAACATATTATGACCCTGGCATGTTGAATGGGCATCAATTTCAGAAACAAAAGTTGTTAAGTCAACCTTTTAGAGTTAGATGTTGTTAAGTCAAGTAGTTGCCGCATAAGCCGTTTGGTGGTGCAACTACATTGTGTCACCCAAGCTCTTTGATATCAGCTGTTGATACATTTTAGATTAGACATTAGACATTCCTCAAGTGCACTTTCAGAAAGTTTATCTGTACTTCCCAATACCAGGGCACTCTTTCATGCCTATTGACAGAATTTTTGGCAATATTGAGAAGAAGAAACGATCAATGGATAAAGTCTTAGTCCCTTCCACATGGGTGAAACTGATCAAAGATTCACTACAGAAGAGGCCCATTGATGTTGTCCATGTCAAACGTCCACTGACCGATAGCGGGGAGCATGATGACACTCCAGTTGTTGAAGCTTTTGACTTCAAAGATGCCCTCGATCAAGTTCTTGTAAGAAGTATTCCTGAATTCACTTTAATCTGGGGTGTGTGTTTCCAAAGAGAGAAGTTCGTCACACAATGTCTTCCTCACTTTATCGTCCCCAGTCTCTTTTGTGGAGAGTAGTGAGGTTACAAGTCTTACACAAGACATGTGATAGTGCGAAAAACACACCAGATAGGCTTCGGAAGATTAAGAAGGTAAAATATTGCGATATTCGTTCACTACTGGAACATGTCACTCTGCCAGAGGGTACCATATTTTATGACACAATGACATGAAAGTGAGGTAGAAAAGGATGTAGTAGAGATGGAGTGATGTTTTGTTGGCAATGTTGTATGTCAATCCATGAAGTGCTTACTGGATTAGTTCATAGTAGATATGTATTGGTGAATATCCATGGCTACATATAATGGAAAAACTCTAACATTAAAAATCAGAAGCTCTTAAGTCAACTGACTTAACAACTTATAATCCGTTTTAAATTAAAGATTGTTAAGTCCTAATAATAAAATATCCTGTCACGCATGCTACATATGTCAAAACGTAAGAAATACTTCAACACAGTACTTTGTACCTCCAAACGGACACATCACATAAAATTATTTCATTTGTATTACTATTTTGGCATTTAAAATTAGTTTTGAAAACTTTGAACAGCTCTCCGACACAATTTTGAAACTGTGACATAGCAACTTTTTCTTCTGACCGCTTCAACTCCAGAATAAATAACCTATATTTGAAAGAAAAATAGTCAGTTCTGTTCATATTATCATTAGCATTAATTGGAAATGATATTTCAATAAATTCAATTTGTTTTCGTTTGTCTATATTTTCTTTTAGTTTAAACTGTGTCACACGTTAACAGCTGTTTATAGGGACGTAGTCAGTATTTCTGCGCCTGCTTGCTACGTACTACGCCTCACTAACGTATCACTCAAACCAGAAATGAATATTTTGAAATGAAACCTTTAATTTACATATGATATTTATTATATATTTAGTGTGCATATTCCAAAATTTTACAATTTACAACTTTAGGCTGCATTTATTTATCTTTACCTTGTTGCCACCTTGGCTTACATGACACCCTGATCTTCTACTGTCTCAGGTAACTCTTTACCTCCATACCTCCTTGTTACTTAATTACTCCCTTTCTTCCCCCTCATCTTCCTTTCTTATATTCTTTACATTGCTTGTCCATTTCTCTTTTATTTTCTGTAAGAACTCATCAATACTTCTTACCCTCTTTTCCTTCCTGCCTGTTAACATTTTTATAGCTACTATCCTCTTCTCTACTTTCTCCTATTTTTCTTCCCAAACCTTTTTTCTCCACATTGCAACCTCCTCGCATTCTGTTACATAGTTCTATGCTTCCTTTTCTCCCACACAATTCACAAATTCCCTTTTCCCTACCTCTTATCCCTCTTAGAAATATTTCTCCTGTTCTCATCCAAGCTAACCCTTCTCTCTCTTGTCTATTGCTGTAATCTACATATGCTTCTCGTCCCCAATTTCTTTTTATTTGCTTGTAAAATTGTAATGATTTCATATTTTCTAGACTTCCCCATATTTCCTATCTTTCTATATCTTCTATTCTGCATTTTACCAATTTACCCACTTCGCTTGTATTCCTTTCCTCTAATCTCCATATATCTCCCATTCCTACTTTGTCCATAATTCCTCCTAACTCTGTCCACCAACTATTTGAGTTCTCTAATGTTTTTTGCTGTCTCATGCATAATTTCATAATTTCCCCTTCTTCTTTGTTCAAACTCCTATACGACAATTTTATTATTTTTTCCATTATTATTCCACTTGTTCTTGCCGTTCCTAATTCTACTAAAGCTGATCCTGGTAAGCCTAGTAGCTCTTTACAAAACCTTCTGTAGTTTTGGTCCAGCGTTTTGTTGTTTATAGCTATTAACAACCTCAACCTGGCAGCCTGACAGCTATATTTCTAGAGTAACAATGAGCATATATAACTAGACTGACTTTCAATTGCCATTTGTAACAATACTGACGACCATTACTTCAGCCATATTTCCAAATCACTGTGCAGAGTAAAAGTAATATTCCTTTATGGCAAAAAGTCTTACAGAACCTATCCAATCTCACTGAGGAAAAATGACCTGCATCTCACCTTCAATTTGAGCAAAATAAGATGAGTCAACGACGAAAGAGGTTGATGAAAGAATGATGATGTAAGCTAAAACGAGGCTATCTTGATTCGCACTTGTTTGTATGAAAATATGCAAGTACAAGATTAAACGTTGACATCACTTGGACCTTGACCGTCTATCTGTCTTCGTGTGCGTTGAGTCATCCCTCAGGAGGACTGAACTTCCGAGCACCAATATTTGCCGACAACGGCTTTCTCGCTTTTCTGGAAAAACAGCGAGTTAACATGTTTACCACTGTACTCAGGACCAGGAAGTTCCCACATTCTGCAAACAAAGAGCATGGAGTTAAACATCTGCCTATCGCAAATAACACATCTTTTGTTTTAACATAGCATCGGAAACAGAGGAGCTCTGGGTCGGCTGTTCCGTGTTGACATTTTCTTATGCTTATTATTTTCTATAGTAGAAAAAACAACCACATTTCATCCATAATTGCTAAATTAACATTTCATTGAAAATATGCATTTCGAACACAAAAATAAGGTTCAAAATCTTTACTTTCTCTAACACCTATGGCATTCCGCCCATAAATTGGAAACCAAAATTTCATTGCGAAAACATGATTTAGGACTCACTGAATAACACTTAGAAAAAGGTTTGTTTGAACGCGCGCGCGCGTGTGTGTGAGTTTTCACAGGTTTTTCAAGGAAATAGCCCTTAGAACTTTTATTAAAATACCACATGCTTAAAAGTGTGCTAATGACAATTCAAATGTACGTATGTATTGTTTACGTGTGAATGTTATCAGAAAACTCATCTCCGATTACCTTTTTATAACTGGCAAACCTAAGATATCTTTTTCTTTCCTTTTCCCTTTTTTTAAAGATTAACGTCCTCCAACGTTGTCATATTGGACGATGACTGAAATGATGTTCAAATGAGTACAAGGTACATAGAGCTTAGAGTTACCAGACATTCCTCTTTCAGGATAAGGGAAAACCTCCAACATTAAGTCATATCGGACCACGAATGAAATGATGCTCAAATGAGTACAGGGTACATAGAGCTTACAGTTCCCAGACATTCATCCTTCAGGATAAGGGAAAGCCTCTAAGGTTGTCATATGAGATGATGAATGAAATGATGTTCAAATGAGTACAGGATACATAGAGCCTAGAGTTACCAGATATTCAACTTTCAGGATAAGGGAAAACCTCCAAGGTTAAGTCATATCGGACGATGAATGAAATGATGTTCAAATGAGTGCAGGGTACATAGAGCTTAGAGTTACTAGAATTCATCTTTCAGGATAACGGAAAGCCTCCAACGTTAAGTCATATTGGACGATGAATGAAATGATGTTCAAATGAGTACTGGGTACATAGAGCTTAGAGTTACCAGACATACAACTTTCAGGATAAGAGAAAACCTCCAACGTTAAGTCCTATCGGGCGATGAATGAAATGATGTTCAAATGAGTACAGGATACATCGAGCTTAGAGTTACCAGACATTCAACTTTCAGGATAAGAGAAAACCTCCAACGTTAAGTCATATCGGACGATGAATGAAATGATGTTCAAATGAGTACAGGATACATAGAGCTTAGAGTTACCAGACATTCAACTTTCAGGATAAGAGAAAACCTCCAACGTTAAGTCATATCGGACGATGAATGAAATGATGCTCAAATGAGTACAGGGTACATAGAGCTTAGAGTTACCAGACATTCAACTTTCAGGATAAGAGAAAACCTCCAACGTTAAGTCATATCGGACGATGAATGAAATGATGTTCAAATGAGTACAGTATACATAGAGCTTAGAGTTACCAGACATTCAACTTTCAGGATAAGAGAAAACCTCCAACGTTAAGTCATTTCGGACGATGACTGTAATGATGTTCAAATGAGTACATGGTACACAGAGCTTAGAGTTACCACACATTCATCTTTCAGGTTAAGGGAAAACCTCCAACGTTAAGTAATATCGGACGATGAATGAAATGATGTTCAAATGAGTACAGGGTACATAGGGCTTAAAGTTACCAGACATTCATCTTTCAGGTTAAGGGAAAACCTCCAACGTTAAGTCATATCGGACGATGAATGAAATGATGTTCAAATGAGTACAGGGTACATAGAGCTTACAGTTACCAGACATTCATCTTTCAGAATAAGGGAAAGCCTCCAAGGTTGTCATTTGGGATGATGAATGAAATGATGTTCAAATGAGTACAGGGTCATAGAGCTTAGAGTTACCAGACATTCAACTTTCAGGATAAGGGAAAACCTCCAACGTTAAGTAATATCGGACGATGAATGAAATGATGTTCAAATGAGTGCAGGGTACATAGAGCTTAAAGTTACCAGACATTCATCTTTCAGGTTAAGGGAAAACCTCCAACGTTAAGTCATATCGGACCACGAATGAAATGATGTTCAAATGAGTACAGGGTACATAGAGCTTACAGTTACCAGACATTCATCTTTCAGAATAAGGGAAAGCCTCCAAGGTTGTCATTTGGGATGATGAATGAAATGATGTTCAAATGAGTACAGGGTCATAGAGCTTAGAGTTACCAGACATTCAACTTTCAGGATAAGGGAAAACTTCCAACGTTAAGTAATATCGGACGATGAATGAAATGATGTTCAAATGAGTACAGGGTACATAGAGCTTAAAATTACCAGACATTCATCTTTCAGGTTAAGGGAAAACCTCCAACGTTAAGTCATATCGGACCACGAATGAAATGATGTTCAAATGAGTACAGGGTACATAGAGCTTACAGTTACCAGACATTCATCTTTCAGAATAAGGGAAAGCCTCCAAGGTTGTCATTTGGGATGATGAATGAAATGATGTTCAAATGAGTACAGGGTCATAGAGCTTAGAGTTACCAGACATTCAACTTTCAGGATAAGGGAAAACCTCCAACGTTAAGTAATATCGGACGATGAATGAAATGATGTTCAAATGAGTACAGGGTACATAGAGCTTAAAGTTAACAGACATTCATCTTTCAGGATAAGAGAAAACCTCCAACGTTAAGTCATATCGGACGATGAATGAAATGATGTTCAAATGAGTACAGGATACATAGAGCTTAGAGTTACCAGACATTCAACTTTCAGGATAAGAGAAAACCTCCAACGTTAAGTCATATCGGACGATGAATGAAATGATGCTCAAATGAGTACAGGGTACATAGAGCTTAGAGTTACCAGACATTCAACTTTCAGGATAAGAGAAAACCTCCAACGTTAAGTCATATCGGACGATGAATGAAATGATGTTCAAATGAGTACAGTATACATAGAGCTTAGAGTTACCAGACATTCAACTTTCAGGATAAGAGAAAACCTCCAACGTTAAGTCATTTCGGACGATGACTGTAATGATGTTCAAATGAGTACATGGTACACAGAGCTTAGAGTTACCACACATTCATCTTTCAGGTTAAGGGAAAACCTCCAACGTTAAGTAATATCGGACGATGAATGAAATGATGTTCAAATGAGTACAGGGTACATAGGGCTTAAAGTTACCAGACATTCATCTTTCAGGTTAAGGGAAAACCTCCAACGTTAAGTCATATCGGACGATGAATGAAATGATGTTCAAATGAGTACAGGGTACATAGAGCTTACAGTTACCAGACATTCATCTTTCAGAATAAGGGAAAGCCTCCAAGGTTGTCATTTGGGATGATGAAT
The DNA here is from genome assembly GCA_030765055.1 of Mantis religiosa. Lineage (NCBI taxonomy): Eukaryota > Metazoa > Arthropoda > Insecta > Mantodea > Mantidae > Mantis > Mantis religiosa. The sequence continues at coordinate 19,858,805 of CM060951.1, read as the reverse complement.
GAAATGATGTTCAAATGAGTACAGGGTCATAGAGCTTAGAGTTACCAGACATTCAACTTTCAGGATAAGGGAAAACCTCCAACGTTAAGTAATATCGGACGATGAATGAAATGATGTTCAAATGAGTGCAGGGTACATAGAGCTTAAAGTTACCAGACATTCATCTTTCAGGTTAAGGGAAAACCTCCAACGTTAAGTCATATCGGACCACGAATGAAATGATGTTCAAATGAGTACAGGGTACATAGAGCTTACAGTTACCAGACATTCATCTTTCAGAATAAGGGAAAGCCTCCAAGGTTGTCATTTGGGATGATGAATGAAATGATGTTCAAATGAGTACAGGGTCATAGAGCTTAGAGTTACCAGACATTCAACTTTCAGGATAAGGGAAAACTTCCAACGTTAAGTAATATCGGACGATGAATGAAATGATGTTCAAATGAGTACAGGGTACATAGAGCTTAAAATTACCAGACATTCATCTTTCAGGTTAAGGGAAAACCTCCAACGTTAAGTCATATCGGACCACGAATGAAATGATGTTCAAATGAGTACAGGGTACATAGAGCTTACAGTTACCAGACATTCATCTTTCAGAATAAGGGAAAGCCTCCAAGGTTGTCATTTGGGATGATGAATGAAATGATGTTCAAATGAGTACAGGGTCATAGAGCTTAGAGTTACCAGACATTCAACTTTCAGGATAAGGGAAAACCTCCAACGTTAAGTAATATCGGACGATGAATGAAATGATGTTCAAATGAGTACAGGGTACATAGAGCTTAAAGTTAACAGACATTCATCTTTCAGGTTAAGGGAAAACCTCCAACGTTAAGTCATATCGGACCACGAATGAAATGATGTTCAAATGAGTACAGGGTACATAGAGCTTACAGTTACCAGACATTCATCTTTCAGAATAAGGGAAAGCCTCCAAGGTTGTCATTTGGGATGATGAATGAAATGATGTTCAAATGAGTACAGGGTCATAGAGCTTAGAGTTACCAGACATTCAACTTTCAGGATAAGGGAAAACCTCCAACGTTAAGTCATATTGGACGATGGATGAAATGATGTTCAAATGAGTACAGGGTACATAGAGCTTAGACTTACCAGACAATTCATCTTTCAGGACAAGGGAGAACTTTCAACGTTAAGTCATATCGGACGATGAATGAAATGATGTTCAAATGAGTACAGGGTACATAGAACTTATAGTTACCAGACATTCAACTTTCAGGATAAGGGAAAGCCTCCAACTTTAAGTCATATTGGACAATGAATGAAATGATGTTCAAATGAGTACAGGGTACATAGAGCTTAGAGTTACCAGACAATTCATCTTTCAGGACAAGGGAGAACTTTCAACGTTAAGTCATATCGGACGATGAATGAAATGATGTTCAAATGAGTACAGGGTACATAGAACTTATAGTTACCAGACATTCAACTTTCAGGATAAGGGAAAGCCTCCAACTTTAAGTCATATTGGACGATGAATGAAATGATGTTCAAATGAGTACAGGGTACATAGAGCTTAGAGTTACCATACATTCATCTTTCAGGATAAGGGAAAGCCTCCAACGTTAAGTCATATCGGACGATGAATGAGATGTTGTTCAAATGAGTACAGGGTACATAGAGCTTAGAGTTACCAGACATTCATCTTTCAGAATAAGGGAAAACCTCCAACGTTGAGTTATATCGGTCAATGAATGGAATGATGTTCAAATGAATACAGAGTACATAGAGCTTAGACTTACCAGACATTCATCTTTAAGAATAAGGGAGAACCTTCAACGTAAAGTCATATCGGATGATGAATGAAATGATGTTGAAATGAGTACAGGGTACATAGAGCTTAGATGTACCACACATTCCTCTTTCAGGTTAAGGAAAGACTTTAGGAAAGCCTTATTCATATAACTCACCTTGACCGGGAATGAAATTTCAAAGACATCACATACGGAGCCACATTTAAAACTTTTGATTGTCACTTAAAGTCTATTGTATTCTTCTATTGCAATTTAACATGCAATACAATTTTTGATTTATTCATTTCTAAAGTTCATCCGAACTTAAAGTGGGGGCGCACAGAAATGTTGTGCATTGTTTCACTCCGCAACAAGCACTTGTTGCCGTTCTCTGCCGTCAACTGTTTACGTTGACTTACCGCAACTGTCATTTGTTTCACTGTAGCAGTGTGCGGTTAGAAACGCACTTGGCTTATATTTACTAAATAAGCTAATTAATGAAACTGCTAAAGCAAGTAAAACTTAGCAACGCAAGTACCTTATCTAACGTAGGAAGTGTGAAATATGTGTCATTTTAACACATAAAATTATTGTTTTTCTCTTGGTTATACGAAGAGATGAGGTGATTTTTAAAATTGTGGGAGTCTGATTGTGTGCCCAGGGATACAGTAGTCGATGTGCAACAGTCAATAAATATGCACCGACCGACGGAGCGATGGTGATGCAGGTGATGTTTTGGGAAGCCACGCACGTACCGACAGGAAGGCGCCATACACTTTCACTTTCTGATATCAATCCTTTCATGTTACCGACCCTTGCTGTTGCTTGCACATTTCGTGTGGCATTGTCCTCTACTCTTTCTCACGGTAACTTCCGGGGCGTACAATATTGGCACAGCTTTACTTTATCAATAATTATATCGTAGGTATAATCAGAAATGCACACTTTTCGTAATGCATTATTAACAGAGGCAAGATTTTGTGGTGACAATAATTTATAAAATTTGCATTAATAATTTTAATTGGTGGCTTTTGTGTTTTTTTTATCTTAAATTCGGATTCATTTAGCACAAATTTTCGGGAAGAATTATTGAGTAATGGCATGGTTGAAGTGAAAAGTAACGGGTAAATAGAGTCGCACAACTGATAAAACCCTTTTTTTTCTAAATTAAAATATTTTATTTGAAATCAGGAGATAGAAGGTAACTTGAATAAGATCAAATATCACACGTCAGACATCGTCAAACTACAGCATATAACAAGTTGTGATATTTTCGCTTTTCATAGTTGTTCTTTTGTCTGTCACAACTAAGTTATATGTAGAGAAAAATCTCTCATTGTCAGCGTTTGACATCGACAACCAAAGACATTGAAGGGACTTTGCACAGAAATTGCGGTAAGAATCAGCTTTTGTCTTCAATGTTGTTACCAGTGGCATATCCTGGGATTGTGACTGGGGCTATCACTAATCCTACAAGATCCGAACAGTAAGGGATTCTTGATTAAATGTTGGCTTCACTAACAGTGCATTTAAATAAACTTTTCTTGAAACAAGCTGTTAAAACAATTGAAAAAGCAAACAAGAAATTTCACCATGCCTGTTTATATTGTGACTTTGTGGGTTCGTAGAATTAAAAGGCCGAGTTGCAGAAATTAAAAATCTCCTTTATTATTGTCGAAATACACTATTCAATTCTCACGTAAGAACATCACATCACATATACACAGTCTTCCAAGGTCGAGTGTGTGTGTGGTGTTTTAAGGCCCGTCGACAACAAGGTCATTTGGGCCCGAAGTCAACACTAAAACCTAAAAGCTATAAAAATTTAGCTAAAAAGGTAAAATATAATAAAAACACTCAACTGCTAAAAGGACATTAAAAACGATCTAAAGACTAATAATTTAAAAAACTCTAAAAGTAATAAATATAAAATACAAGTCAGACTTGTTTATTAAAACCGATTTTAAAAATAAACCTCAGTGCCTTATCCACGGCCACTTGGTCGTCACTTAAAACACCGGGCAAGTTAGTTCCCAAGCCCAAAGACTGGCGAACGCGGGCGTACTGCGGGCAATCGAGCAATACATGCCACACAGTGAGGCGTACGGCACACGGAGCACACACTGGGGCCGGTTCCCCTCTTAACAAATGACCATGAGTCGCTCGTGTGTGCCCAATTCTCAGCCGGGTGAGTATCACCTCGGCTCGCCGGTTATCCCTGCAGGAAGTTAGCCAGGGTTGTACGCTCTCCTTTATTGCCCGGAGTTGTGTGCCTTCCAAAGCTGTCCAGGATTGCTGCCAAGCAGATAGGAGTTGGCGATGGAAAAAAACGTTGCACATCCTAGTATGGCACAGTAGTTGTTAAACTCCGGGGCAAACGGCAAGCGGACTTAGCAGCCGCGTCCGCCTCCTCGTTCCCCGAAATCCCAACATGACCTGGGGTCCAAGTAAAAACAAAATTGTACCCGCGCCTGAGCATTTGTGAGATCTGGGCCTGTATTTTTAAAACAAGGGTGTGAGCGGCAGTGTGCTGTTGCAAGGCCTGAAGATGACGATAACCAACAGTGCCATTTGCTCTCGTTACAACAACACTCTTGTTACACAACACAGTGTTTTACAACTCTACTCCTCACTGTTTGCAAGCTGTCACGTCCTTAAATACCTAATTCGTAACTCTAGATGATTCTAAAGTCAGCCAGAACCCGAACAATCTCTATCAGTCCAGAAATTTCCGGAAGAATAAACAAACCAAAGTAACTTAATCTATGCAGTTATTGCTGCCCGCCGGCGCTTGTTTACAATAGCCGCGCTATCATTAACTGCTCAGCAAGGCTCATTATTACCATGAAACTTTATCCGTCGACTGTTTTCTTACTTGTACCGAAACTTTTATGCCTGTTGTCATGACAATATATCGATGAATTCTAGCCATCTTTCTTTGTGGGTAAACTGCTTTGTGACACTATGAAAAAACAGTTCCTCGTTATGTCTTCTCAATGAAACAAGAATGTTTTTTTTTTTTTTTTTCACCGATAGAAGAGGCAAGTTGCTAAAACAAATTTGTCCTTGTGTTGCACGTAAATAAGATTTTATTCATTTCAAGGCTGAAAAACTCCTTTCTGCACTTGCAGTAGTAGAAGGAAATGTTAAAATCATTTCACATAGTTTATAAACTTAACTATACACAATGTCAAGTCCATTTTATTTCATATAACTTGCAATGGTTTGAACGGACTTGTTAGAAAATTCTTGAAATAAATATAACATTTCTTTTTTTTTTAATTTACGCCCGCCCCAACGTTAAGTTATATCGGACGGTGAATGAATTGGGTGAAATGATGCTCAAATGAGTCCAGGGTCCATGGATCTTACAGTTACCCGACATTCATCTTGAAGGATAAGGGAAAATCCCGGAAAAACCTTATCTAGGTAACTCACCCTGACCGAAATTCGAACTCGGGACCTCTTGAACGTGAGGCAGACATGCTACCGAGGCGGGCAATATAACACCTTCAGTTCATTTTTCAAAGAGAGTATATCGAAATTGGAAACATATTGTCACCCAATTTTTGGAAAGCACGACCAACTGACAGCTGAGTAGGGGACCGAAGGCATACAGGCCTTCACTGATGATTCACTGAACCGCGAGATTTTCAGAAACAGCGATATTCCTATAAAAAGGGGCTGCAGTGGCGATTCTGGCATACCTTACGTTGAGGACGTTGTGCGTGAACGCTCGCGTACATTGTATGCCAGGATTCCATTCCATCCCAACCACCTAGTGAACACACTAGGGCAATATGACCACCGTGTGCCCAGGAGTAGAAAGAGCTACCACCTCCCCAAGGACGCCCTTGGGTGGTGAGACCAGCCTCTCATCCCCTCAACACTACACCCTGTTCCAGCCAAAACAGGGCTGGATCTGACCCGTCGGCTGACCCCCGGCAGCCAGGTCCCCCTGTGTGACCTCGAGAAGAACCATAACCTAAACGGTCACCCAACCACCCGACCTCTCGCTCCTGGCCCCGCCACGCTGGACGGACACTGCAACGCAGGCCGCCCCTAGTGTAGCGGTTTAGGGCACTGGCCTCCTACTTGGAAGCTCATCCCGCCGCCAGGAGCACTAGCAGAGGTCGAATCAGGTCCATCAGTTAACAAGGACATCCAAGTTTTGGAGGAAAGACAACTCTATAAGACCGCACGGGTAAATCCGCACAGCGGATAGGTACCGTGGCGCTCTACCCACCGTCCGGAAGCACCCGGACGACTTGTTCTCGCTCTTGGCTCTCTCTTGGAGTGAGTTCAGTTCTTGGCGAGTAGCGTGAGGAGCTCCGAGTGAGTTAAGGACCGGAAGACTGTGAACGTGTATCAGAGGAATTGTACGTAACTGTGAGCGTGCAGTGGACCTGTGACAGACGAACTGGAGAATTGTAATTGTGTGCATTACGTAATTCTATGTAATCGGCAAGTGTTCCGACTGTAATTCGGTGGAAATAAAGAACATTTTGAGTTGTGCAATTGGACTTTTAATTTAACGAACTCACAAAGTCACAATATGGTTCTTTCAGTTCACGAAATACATTTGTTGGAAACATTCTATCGTAACTCACAAATTATGTTTCTCTTTCTAGACCTTTCACTATGAAATAAACAATACTAATTCGGCTGCTGAGGACCGCAACAATCACACAATAATTGAAAACACGCTCTTTCTTGCCCCCGCGTGCTCTGCGGAATTCCAAATCCAGTCGTGTCCGTACATTTCGGAGAAGCTCGTATGAGTCTAGCGATATAAGGTTCCGATGCCGTGGCATTTTGATTCCTGCATTCCTTTCCCTCGTCCCTCACTGCCCCTTACCATAGAGATGGCGGCAACAGTAGCTACCGAAGCTCTGCTTGCCCCTCTGTTCAATGGTAGGGAAAGAGAGCTATTCCAACCTACGCACTAATTTTTTATAATGGAAACTTGCTGGTATTATTAATATTGCTTATTAATTTCTAGTTTACTTTAGATGTGGGCTTCGGTGATAGACAAATACAACCAAGAAGAGCAGGTATACAATTTCTAACGGGCCATGGACCATATCGGACTTACTTCAAAAGAATTGGAAGCTGAGATAGTGATATATGTGACAGCTGCAATATACAGGATACACCAGAACACACATTCTTTGAATGTAAAAAAATATAAAGATCTGTTAGAACACCATAGAAGTATGCTACAAGGGAAATGTGTATATATCGTCAGAGATCCTGGGGACTTTAGAACACTAGGAGAAATGGCCGAGATCATCTCTACGCGAGTCATGGAGGAATATAAACAACAACAGATAGAAAGACGTGAAAGAGGAGAACCACGGAAAAGGAGAGGGGAACAGGCAGCTGTAGAACCAAGGAGGTCAAAAAGGAATATACAAACGGAACCAGAGGATGGAATAAGGCGAGAAAATAAAATGGAAGATCAACAGGAACAACATATATGTGACCAGGAAATACGACAAAGGATCAACAGGAGACGCCAATACTGGACATCCATACGCAGAATGGGAGCAGGAGCGACAAGCAGATTAGCGGAAGACCCAGAAGAAGAGCGGAGTTAGCAGACATCTGCAATAGAATAATGTTTACGAAAGAAATCTGAACTGATGGACGAATTCTCTCCGAATGATGGTGGAAACACTACAAGTCTAAACGAGAGGAATATTACTACCAACAGTCGGGTAGGAAATGACAGTAAATAAAAGATAGAAAGTCTTATGTAGTAGACTTATGTAGTGAGTTAGTTTCAGGAATTGTAAAGCTACTGGTTTCCGGTAGCTAGAAGGACAGGACAATAGAGAATGTAAATGTTAGCAAGTAGGATATATGATATAGGTAGGGTAGGTAGTTTTAATGAGTTCTAAAGCTGCTTGTTTCCAGTAGCAAGAGTTAGCTAGTAGGTTAGGATTGTGGAAACGTAGAGTCAGAGTGAAAAATTCAATGCCATAGCCGGGATTTGAACCACGGATCTTCTAGTTTCCGTCCAGTCGCACTACCATTGTGCTACTATGGCCAACATGCCGATATGACATCAAATTCTCCAACTGACTCGTATTTTCCCGGTAAATCACTTAGGAGTTCTCATATACACATGAGACAACTACATGTAACAACTACTTACTACATGTAAGTACTTTAAGGCCCGGGCTTTATAGTTAACCACTATTAGGCCAATTATTAGAAATTAATTGTTCTTTCACACTGGCCGTGTGTAGGCTAAATTGTGGAAACGTAGAGTCAGAATGAAAAATTCAATGCCATAGCCGGGATTTGAACCACGGATCTTCTGGTTTCCGTCCAGCCGCACTACCACTACCGTGGTTCAAATCCCGGCTATGGCATTGAATTTTTCATTCTGACTCTACGTTTCCACAATTTAGCCTACACACGGCCAGTGTGAAAGAATAATTAATTTCTAATACGTTAGGATTATTTGGCAAGTTAGATTAGGGAATATCTGCAAAGATAAGTATTGTAAATGGAACTAATAAATAAGGCAGGAGGATAAAGAATATAAATCTGTGAACAGCTTTGCCCTGGTATAGCTTCAAGATGCCAGGACATGTGTTGAGGAGATTTTTTTTATTTTTTTTTTTATCTTTTATTTTTTTTATAGCCCATAATATACGCCACTATTTGTTACTACATCTAATGTTTTAGTTGTCTAAATACTGCCATTACATGATTTAAATCACCTGCACTTGATTTAGTAACTAGTCTAGAAGGCCCAGACAAATGATATAAAGCTTTTGTGATTATTACATCATCAGTTTCTTTTGCCATAATGGAATTCAATTTAGACAAAGTCTAAACTTTTAGATTTTCTTCTACTGCTTCTCTAACACTGGGATCCATGATATAATCTACAAGTGCACTTACTCTGTTTCCAAAGTAACCATACTCTAATATTTAACATTTGCCTCTCGGAGAGTTAATTCGGTATAAATAATAAAATAATAGATTATATTTATTAATAATTTAATAGATTAAATAATTTTGGTGTAGAAACCGAAAGAAAATTCATCTTTCTTTCTGGAACGCCGAAGAGATCGCACGCTTTTTAAATTGCTCGAAAATATTTAAGTGTTAGTTCAATTTGATGTATTAGATTGATTCCGATCACAGTATAAAGTTTTGTGATAAGAACTGTAATAGATTTTGTGTTAAAATAAATAAACAAATGACTGATTTCTTATAGAATTTCAAATTAAAAATCTTAATGATTCCTTCACTTGTTACCATCCTTGTAACTTAGAGTTTTCATTGCTCGTAAGTAAGAATATAACAAAAGAATATTAAAAGCTAGCCGAACCATAATTAAGGATTTTACTGATAACTTCGGGGAACATCTTCATCATCAAGTCATAATATTTTGGACGAAGATAAGATCTAAGAAGTAAGACCAACGACGGAAAATGAGATACCAACACGAATCTTACTATATATGTTGCCGAAACTTTGGGGCATCGAAACCAACAACAACGGAGAAATTCTGCTACATATGTCACCAGAACGTGGGGATCATAGCATTTGCAACATCGCACCATCCCCTCAGCACCAAAAACTTCTGTTTCAACATGATTTTCACAACACAGGGCTTATAGTTCGTCGTCTTCAATCATCGCATGTGTAGCAGAATAGAAATCTTGCTACGACCATTACAATATTGCAGCACTTGGCATTGCAAAAATGATCATTAAACAAATTTTGGTCTTATCCGAAAGCTTTTTTTAAGAAAAGAAGTCGAAAATTGCACAACAATAGCTGGTAATGTACATTACTGAATTAAACCAGCTAGACCAGTTCTAAATCTGGGTGGTTTTCTGTGAGATATTGTTTGTATTCATTTTTTAACTTTCGGTCGTTTCGGAACACATTCTTAAGCCTTGAGGGACAATATTTTCAGGTTAATGTAATGTCTGAGAGTAGCTTCCAAGAAGTTCAATCTTCTCAGTACCTTTAGTCAGCATAATAGTAGTTTTTTACTGTGTACGGTGTGCTATCCAATAAATAACATGTCTAATTAAGAGGACTGTTCAATAAAGAATGGTCACAAATTTTTTGACAACGTACCTCAACGTACCTTTAGCCATTCTCATAGTTTTGATGGTCCTTCTCAAAATAGTCTCCCCTGAATGCGATACACTTGTCCCAGCGTTTCTGCCAGTCTTCAAAGACATGCTGGAAACCATTTTTTGAGAGATCCTTCAAAATCGCCCTCGCAGCCTTCACCACTGCTTCTGATGATGGATAACGCCTCACACGAAGGCGTTTCTTCAAGTTAGGGAATAGAAAATAGTCACTTGGGGCTAAATCCGGACTATAGGGAGGGTGAGGGATGCACTTCACGTTGATTTTTGCAAGATATTCAGCAACAAATTTGGCAATATGCGGCCACGCATTATCGTGGTACAGCATCCAGCCTGCATCACGGAAATGTGGTCTTTTGCGCCTGATATGGACTTGCAATGTTTTCAGGACATTCCTGTAGTATTGTCCAGTTACTGATGTGTGTGCAGGTGCAACATGCTGATAAACCATTCCATAAATATAAAAGAATGAGATTTGCTTTTTGGAGGGTTGGTGATGAAGGAGATTTCCACACTGAGCTTCGCTGTTTGCTCTCAGGATCAAAATGATGTAGCCAAGTTTCAGCAGCAATGGTTACGTTTAAAAGAAACTCCGGACTTTCCTCTAACATCAACTTTAACTTCATGCAGACCTGCATGCGAATGTCCTTTTGTTCGGGAATCAACAGTCTTGGAACCCATCACGCACAAACACGTCTCATGTGTAATGTTTCTGTCACCAACGTGTGGGTAGCACCCAATGAAATATTCAGTATTTGAGAAAGTGATAAGAAAGGTAATACGCCGATCCTCTCTCACAATGGCAGCAGCAGTGTTGATGTTTTCTTCCGTAGGAGCAGTAACTCGAGCACCGCGTACACCTTCCTTTGTAATTGATTGTATCCCCTCTTTAAACAGTTTAAACCACCTTCGAGCTGTGCTGTAGAGAAGAATAGTCTCTCCATAGTCCTTCTGTAACATTTTATACGCCTCAGCTGAAGATTTGCTGAGATGAAAGCAGAATTGCAAAGCCGCATATTGTTCCTCGCGATACTGAACATGTCTGAATTTGCCTGGTTCTCACAGGCGGAAACCAGGGGTACCAACAATGAAACTAGTACGGCGTGTTTGTTTCAAATTAAGCTAACAGAATATAATAAGATTGAATATTAAGTGCGAAAAATTATGACCATTCTTTATTGAACAGCCGTCGTAGCATACGACAAACAGTTCTCAGTATCACAGACCAGTTGGATGCTGTGGTGTCAGTTTATTGTTGCGCCGCTAAGCTGTTATTTGAGTGCGCATGATGATACATTGTATTTGCTCTGTTAAGTGTTAAATTTTATCTTACTTTCATTAAATTGTAAACGTTTTTTTCTCAACTTCTATGTTCATGCGATGAAGACATGAATGTTAATTTAAAGTTATATTTATGAAATTTGTAATAAATGTAAATGTTTCTATGCATATTAAAAATAATAGACATTTTATAATTTATCGCTAAAAGTATTACTCTCGGAAAATGGAAAAACTCACGAAAATTCTTGAAAAAATCGCTAAAAACAAAAAATCTTGCCTCCCATAATAAATAATAGTTATTTATGGTGGTAGTGAATCAAGAATTATTTTGTCCAAGAGTGGAAGGTTAAGTAATTTCCGCGATTGTATAAATAAGCCTTGTACCATAAAATGTTTTATCACACACTTACCCTAGTCATTAAGAAGGCTTCCTAATTTTTAATTAAATTATTATAAAATAGTAAAATTATTTGTAATTTTATTTTCTGGAATATAGGGATATTTAGGCCAAAGCCGGCTGGATGTCTTTTTGGCTAATTCCTAATATGGCTAGTCATTTAATTTACAGTTTGAATAAAATATATGAAATATGTTGATGGAGTGTTAGTATATTTAATAGAATTGTCGAAGCTACTTTCTTTATCTCGTACTTCGTTGGTAAAAGTATTGCATTCCATCCAAGAATTTAGTACCGAAGAAGCGCATGACTGGACATTGAAGATCTGAATGTCAGACCTTCGGTCTCAAGCCAGATCAGGGTTAGGCCCTCTACTGGCAGAGGTCCAGAGGTAGTCCTAGTCAGGCAGGGCTATTTTGCTTTTTCCCCGTTCGGGTGTCTCTGCCGCAGTACCTAGCCGCTTTGCGGCTTAACCTGCGAAATGAGCAAATTGGTTTCATGTTCTGCTGGGATGTTTGAATTTTTGGGAAATTTGGAATGGGATGCCCCTGTTTAATCTCATAAGGCAACTGCACTTAAGCGTCCCCCCGTTTTGGGAGACACGATTTAAAGTTTTTGCTCACTTTTGGTTACTGGTTGTATATCGCTTGATCCATCAGGCGTGAAAATGGGTCCTAGAGATATCTGGGGTTTCTCTTGGGTTAACCACTGTGCCCCAAGACGTCTCTTGGTAGTTTGAAGGATGGCAAGCGTCTTTAATCCCTTTGGTCATACCTGCCCAGGGAGTTCACTAAAGGGTTGGGGTGATCTTGGATTTTGTCGTACATTGATCGTGCCCTCTCGCGGATGACATCGACAGTGTACGGGATCAGGGAGTGCTCATATAGGATATGAGCAGGAAATCTCCAGTCTGTATCGTATACGATACGAAGTGCCTTGTTCTGCAGCGTCTGGAGCCTGACGAAAGTGGTATTCGCCACTGTACCCCAGATCTCACAGCCGTACAGAATCATAGGCGGAATGATCGCCCGATACAGCTGGAGTTTGAGTCGGATGGGCATAATTGAGCGGAAAATATGGTATAGGCTCCGGAGTGCGACGTGCCCCAGCTGGACCTTGCCTTTGACGTGCGGAACGTAAGCTAATTTACGGTCCGAGTACTTCGCCATTTGCACCGTAAAACGAGTTCTGCTGTAACCGGTTGGCTCTGGTTTTCGCCAGGAGAATTGCAGAACTCTTCTCCGGGTTAGTTGCCATTCGCCATTTTGCGCTCCATTCGCCAATGGCTCGGAGCTGGGTTTGGATTTGCCGGAAGCTGTGGAGTGTTTTATAAAAAAAGATAACATTCGGCAGAAGATGACGTTGAAGTTATATATAAGCCATCTGATGTGTTATTTTATGTGTCTAGAAGCAGCCTCAGGCGTTTGTAGCGCTCTCCAAGATGGATGTCGGACTCACCTAGACCGCGGATGAGGACGTTGAAGTTGTGGGAGAGGTTTCAGTACCGAGTTTCCGCCCGAAATACCTAGTATCCAAAATGAGCGTTTGAAAAACGTCCACATGACTGAGCCGCGGAAGTCTCATGCAAGAGAAGTACTCCAGCACCTAACAGATGTCGCGCAGGTTGTAATTATTATGTGTATAGCAATATTTAGAATTATTGTGTATCTTTTACAAAATCTGAGTGTACTGTTGTTTTGATTTGATTTCAAAACTAAAACAAAGTGCAAACAGAGGCAAATTGAAATTATATTGCTTAAAATATCAATAAACGAGCGGAAGATAAATGTTCGGTGTTGAAATTATAGTCCTCAAGTCGTTATATAATTCTAATCAAATCGCTTCTTATTTAATGGATTTCTTCAATAGTAACGCAAATAAGGAAAGAAACTTATAGCAATATGGACTTTATAAAGTGTACTTGAGGATATTTTGAGGCAGATAAGTTAGAATATTATAAACAAAATCATGGCATTATTCCATGTCATTCTCTTTTGATCAAGCTTTAATTTCTTTGATATTTTATGTTGCTGCCACTTTTAACGAAATGGTAGACGTTCATTGTGGAAATTGCAACGCTATAGTTGGTTAGTTTACGCCTCAGCAATCCCTAAGTGTTGTTATGAATGTCATGTTAAAGCATATTTGTAAAATATTCAAGTTTATCATTTCTGTTATTTTGGCACTGCTGTAGTTTTGTTAAAGTGTCTTTGTTTTAAATGAAAAAGGTTACTCGTGTTATTCATATTATTTAAATGATTTAGAAATATTAGACAGAATATTTTGCTAAAGTTTCTTTGTAATTAATTGATTTAGTCATTTTGCATCACTTGTGTGCATCACTTGTTGCAACTACTGTTGTGTTATTGCTTCTGTTGAATTACTCATGTCATTTAAGTAAATGTCAAATTTATATGTTGTGCTAATGAAGCAGAATAATAAAAGGGAAGCAGTAACTTTAAAAACAATGTTATTAAAATTTTCCTATCAAATAACACATCCTATTCTTAATTCCTTGAAAGTTCTTAAAAAATATTACAGGTATTTTATTAAAGTAGGAAACAATGAACCTGTGCCATTCAGCTGATCACATGTTCTGATATAGTTTGATCCATATAAACCTGAACCATTTCAGTACGCCATCACTTTTGGACCAACAATAGCACACACGTACAACTTTGGGAGATTACATTACACTGTTTACATCTCAGAAAAAATGTTGGAAGTGTCCTCCACCAGCATCTATACATGTTTGCACTCGTCTCACCATATTCTCTGAAGTTTTACGGAGAGTATCCTCGCCATTGTTACTTATTTCGGTTCGAATGGATTCCTTGAGAACGTCAATTTTCCGTGGCCTATTCTTGTACACTCTATTTTTAGCTACCCTCCTAAATAAAAACTCCGGTGAGGTTAGGTTAGGGAATCTGAGAGGCCACAGACCTTTCGAGATTATTCGATTATCAAAGAAACTGCTTAAAAGTTCCATTGTGTCAAATGTATGGCACGTTGCTCCATCTTGCTGGAAATAGCCCTCTCTCAATTCGATATCATCGAGCTGCTTCACAAATGTCTTGAAGATACCCATATAAACGTCAGTGTCTACAGTACGGCCAACGATCCATAGATGCTGGTGCAGAACACTTCCAACATTTTCTCTGAGATGTAAATAGTGTAACATAATCTCCCAATTGTGTATTATATTCTCCCAAAGTTTCACTTATGCCTACTTATTGGTTCAAATGTTATGACTTATTTATATGGTTCAGGTTTATGTGGATCGCACTGTACTACATTGCTACAGATCATTATATGGGCTTTTATAAAATGCAACAACTTTGAAACTGCAGCTACAGCCCTCAAAGCTTACGTGATTATCCTTGTACGTCATCTGTAGCAATGCGGTATTGGAGCATATGATAGCTGACAGGCAGGTATGAAAAATACAGCTGTAGTAGCTTTCGGCAACGTCAACATTTGGATGCGAGATTTTTCATAATTCAGTTTGCCATCTGAAAGTACGGACCCTGCGATCACCTCGTGTTGCCAATGATTAACGTGGGAGGTTTACTCCTAATAGTCAATGTTCTGTGGCCTGAACCTTTATTTAATTGGAAGTTTTTTTGATAATGTGTGCTCTCAAGTAAAGTATTTAATGATATGCGGTTATTTTAAAAGTATTTTCCAATGTTTCCAAGAAAATGCACCCATACTAACCTTTCCATTAAAATATCAATTTTAGGCAGTTGATAGCCTTTTAAAACATCACGAAGGTGTTAAAAATTCTTTCGCTCAGTGTTCAAATGTTTTGAATGCGCCAACTTTAATTTGTTGCAGAGTGTGACAATTGGCACTTCAAAAAGGCCCTGAATCTTAGTTAAATAATACTTGTATAAATCACCAGGTCATTTGAATGACAGTAGGGCTTATAATGAACCTCTTGGAATTATACAATCAGAGAGAGAGAGAGAGAGTAAAATTAGAAATGTTGCCCAGAAACTCGAGAAACCAATATGGCAGGGCATATGCCAACATCCTGTACTGGCGCAAACCTCCAACGTTAAGCGATATCGGACAATAAATGAAATGATGTTTCAATGAGTACAGGGTACATAGAGCTTAGAGTTACTAGACATTCAACTTTCAGGATAAAGGAAAACCTCCAACGTTAAGTCATATCGGACGATGAATGAAATGATGTTCAAATGAGTACAAGGTACATACAGCTTAGACATCCACACATTCGTCTTTCAGGATAAGAGAAAACCTACAACCATAAGTAATATCAGACGATGAATGAGATGGTGTTCAAATAAGTACAGGGTACATAGAGCTTAGAGTTAACAAACATGCATCTTTCAGGATAAGAGAAAACTTCCAACGTTAAGTCATATCGTACGATGAATGACATTATGTTCAAATGAGTACAGGGTACATAGAGCTTAGAGTTACCAAAGATTCATCTTTCAGGATAAGAGAAAACCTCCAACGTTAAGTCATATCGGACGATGAATGACATTATGTTCAAATGAGTACAAGGTACATACAGCTTAGACATCCACACATTCGTCTTTCAGGATAAGAGAAAACCTACAACCATAAGTCATATCAGACGATGAATGAGATGGTGTTCAAATAAGTACAGGGTACATAGAGCTTAGAGTTAACAAACATGCATCTTTCAGGATAAGAGAAAACTTCCAACGTTAAGTCATATCGTACGATGAATGAAATGATGTTCAAATGAGTACAGGGTACATAGAGCTTAGAGTTACCAAAGATTCATCTTTCAGGATAAGAGAAAACCTCCAACGTTAAGTCATATCAGACGATGAATGAAATGATGTTCAAATGAGTACAGGGTACATAGAGCTTAGAGTTACCAAAGATTCATCTTTCAGGATAAGAGAAAACCTCCAACGTTAAGTCATATCGGACACTGAATGAAATGATGTTCCAATGAGTACAGGGTACATAGAGCTTAGAGTTACCAAAGATTCATCTTTCAGGATAAGAGAAAACCTCCAACGTTAAGTCTTATCAGACGATGAATGAAATGATGTTCAAATGAGTACAGGGTACATAGAGCTTAGAGTTACCAAACATTCATCTTTCAGAATAAGAGAAAACCTCCAACGTTAAGTCATATCGGACACTGAATGAAATGATGTTCAAATGAGTACAGGGTACATAGAGCTTAGAGTTACCATTCATCATTCAGGATAAGGGAAAACCTCCAACGTTAAGTCATATCGGACGATGAGTGCAATGATGTTCAAATAAGTACAGGGTACATAGAACTTAGAGTTACCTGTCAATAATCTCTCAAGATAAGGGAAAACCTCCAATGTTAAGCCATATCGGACGATGAATGAAATGTTGTTGAAATGAGTACAGGGTACATAGAGCTCAGAGTTACCAAACATTCATCTTTCAGGATAAGAGAAAACCTCCAACTTTAAGTCATATCGGACGATGAATGAAATGATGTACAAATGAGTACAGGGTATATAGAGCTTCGAGCTGCAAAACATTCGTCTTTCAGGATAAGAGAAAACTTCCAATGTTAAGTCATATCGGACGATGAATGAAATAATGTTCAAAAAGTACAGGGTACATAGAGCTTAGAGTTATCAGGCATTCATCTTTCAGGATAAGAGAAAAGCTCCAAGGTTAAGCCATATCGGACGATGAATGAAATGTTGTTGAAATGAGTACAGGGTACATAGAGCTTAGAGTTACCAGATATTCATGTTTCAGGATAAGGGAAAACCTCCACGTTAAGTCATATTGGACGATGAATCAAATGATGTTCAAATGAGTACAGGGTACATGTAGCTTAGAGTTGCCAAACATTCATCCTTCAGGATAAGGAAAAACCTCCAACGTTAAGTCATATCGGATGATGAATGAAATGATGTTCAAATGAGTACAGGGTACATAGAGCTTAGAGTTACTAGACATTCAACTTTCAGGATAAAGGAAAACCTCCAACGTTAAGTCATATCGGACGATGAATGAAATGATGTTCAAATAAGTACAGGGTACATAGAGCTTAGAGTTGCCAGACATTCATCTTTCAGGATAAGAGAAACCCTCCAACGTTAAGTCATATCGGACGATGAATGAAATGATGTTCAAATGAGTACAGAGTACATGGAGCTTAGAGTTACAAGACATTCAATTTTCAGGACAGCAGACAACCTCCAACGTTAAGTCATATCGGACGATGAATGAAATGATGTTCAAATGAGTACAGAGTACATGGAGCTTAGAGTTACAAGACATTCAATTTTCAGGACAGCAGACAACCTCCAACGTTAAGTCATATCGGACGATGAATGAAATGATGTTCAAATGAATACAGGGTACATAGAGCTTACACATACCAGACATTCATCTTTCAGGATAAGGGAAAACCTCCAACGTTAAGTCATATCAGTGTTCAAATGAGTACAGGGTGGGTAGAGCTTAGAGTTACCTGATATTCATCTTTCAGGATGAGAAAAAAGCCTTATCCTGACCAGGATTCGAACTTGAAGTCTCTTGGAGGTGAGACAGACACGATACCACCTACCTGAAGAGGCGGCGCCTCCATGAAACTCAACCAATATATCGTTGTGCTCACTAAGAGAGGTCAAATACTGGCTCAGTGCTGCCAACCCAGAGGCATTAAATCTTGTTGAAGAAATTTCTGCTACATTCAGCTACAGAAATAGAAACATAATTATAACATTTGTAATAGTAAATGTGGTATTTAAATTTGTATGTGCGAGATGTGCCCTGGTTTTCTTTTGGGTGGAATACTTGCCCTGATTATTATAGAAGAAGCACAATCAGTGCGTATTTCATGCTTTAATCATTCGGTGCCCCAACATTTTATGAAACCCTCTGATAGTGAAATGTGTGATTAAGTTCATTCAACTGTTTTGTTTGTGCCGTGTCAGTCCACCGCTCGGGGAACAAAGGGCACCGCTAATGCACTTTCTTCTCATGTCATGCAGGAAACCGTTGGGCTGGCTCCATTAACAGACCACAAAAACTTATCCCACGCTACAATTAACGGAAACTATGCGTGGAATCGAGTAAAAGGATATATTGTGTTGATGCACACCAGATTGTCCTCAAACGCTTCTAAAACTTCCTGCAAAATGTATTTCTTCTAACCACTTATTGTTTATCCAGTTATACGAAGGGTAGTGCGAAAAGTTTCCGAATTAAAAGAGGCATTTAAGAATTTTTATTTTTATTTTTGTTTTCAACATAGTCTCCTTGTAACTCTACACACTTCTCTCAGCGATGCTCCCATCTCTTTAACCCGTCCAAATAGTACACGGCGTTTTTCAACATAGTCTCCTTGTAACTCTACACACTTCTCTCAGCGATGCTCCCATCTCTTTAACCCGTCCAAATAGTATTAGGCGTTTTTCAACATAGTCTCCTTGTAACTCTACACACTTCTCTCAGCGATGCTCCCATCTCTTTAACCCGTCCAAATAGTATTAGGCGTTTTTCAACATAGTCTCCTTGTAACTCTACACACTTCTCTCAGCGATGCTCCCATCTCTTTAACCCGTCCAAATAGTATTAGGCGTTTTTCAACATAGTCTCCTTGTAACTCTACACACTTCTCTCAGCGATGCTCCCATCTCTTTAACCCGTCCAAATAGTATTAGGCGTTTTTCAACATAGTCTCCTTGTAACTCTACACACTTCTCACAGCGAAGCTTCCATCTCTGTAACCCGTCCAAATAGTATTAGGCGTTTTTCAACATAGTCTCCTTGTAACTCTACACACTTCTCACAGCGAAGCTTCCATCTCTGTAACCCGTCCAAATAGTATTAGGCGTTTTTCAACATAGTCTCCTTGTAACTCTACACACTTCTCTCAGCGAAGCTTCCATCTCTGTAACCCGTCCAAATAGTACACGGCGTTTTTCAACAAAGTCTCCTTGTAACTCTACACACTTCTCACAGCGAAGCTTCCATCTCTGTAACCCGTCCAAATAGTATTAGGCGTTTTTCAACATAGTCTCCTTGTAACTCTACACACTTCTCTCAGCGAAGCTTCCATCTCTGTAACCCGTCCAAATAGTACACGGCGTTTTTCAACAAAGTCTCCTTGTAACTCTACACACTTCTCACAGCGAAGCTTCCATCTCTGTAACCCGTCCAAATAGTATTAGGCGTTTTTCAACATAGTCTCCTTGTAACTCTACACACTTCTCACAGCGAAGCTTCCATCTCTGTAACCCGTCCAAATAGTATTAGGCGTTTTTCAACATAGTCTCCTTGTAACTCTACACACTTCTCTCAGCGATGCTCCCATCTCTTTAACCCGTCCAAATAGTACACGGCGTTTTTCAACATAGTCTCCTTGTAACTCTACACACTTCTCCTAGCGAAGCTTCCATCTCTGTAACCCGTCCAAATAGTACTCGGCGTTTTCCTCTGCAAAATAATTGTTCACGAAGGTGATTGCCTGTTCATTTGACGAAAATCTCTGTACTCCGAGCGCAGTTTCAGATGAGGGAACAAAATGAAAACGCTTGGATCTAGATCTGGTGAGTAAGGCGGTTGGTGCAGCAGTTCAAACCGTAATTCGTGGATTTTCGCCATTGTAACTGCTGAGGTGGGAGACGGTGCGTTATTTTGGTGAAACAGGATTTTCTTTTTCTGCAATTGTGGCCGTTTTTCCGTAAGTTCTGCTTTCAGCTTGTCAAAAAATGATGCGTAGTATACTCCGGTAATATTCCTTTCTTTTTTTTGTTTCTGAAGATAATCGATTAAAGTAGCTCCATGACTATCCCAAAAAATAGTTACCATCACTTTCCCAGCCAAAATAAGCAGTGTTTGCTTTTTGTGAAGCCGGTTCCCCCTTTGTATTCCACTGTTTTTATGTGTTTTTATTTCGGGGGTATAATGGTGTATGCAAGTTTCATCTACAGTAACTAATCGGTGCCAAAACTCGGATTTATTGCGCCTAAACTGCGCCAAAAGAGAGTTGGAAACATTCATTCGAACACGTTTTGAGTCTAACGTGAGCAAACACGCCCTCAACGCGCGGGCAGTTCTCTCATGTGACAAATGCGTTCTTTTGACATGTTCATGGCCCCTGCTATCTCTCTCACCTTAATTCGGCGATCGTTTAACACAGTTTGGTGGACTTTGACGATATTTTCGTCGGTAGTTGCAGTTTTTCACGTTCCGAACGTTTAGTTCTTACAGCCACGTTTATATTCGACTTCCCAAAATTTCACTGTGGTAAATTATGGTGCAGAGTTCCCATACACCTAATCCAACTCATCTTTGATTTGGGTAGGCGTATTGCCTTTCAAAAACAAATATTTAATGACAGCTCGATACCCGATTTTGTCCATTTTAATAAAAGCACTCACATAAACTCGCTCAAACGATAGTTACATAACAACTGAGCGTCCAAAATGTCTAAAACTTTGATGAGTAACTGTTAACAGATGAACAACGAAATTTAGTAGCTTTTATTTCAATGTTATCTTCATGTTGAGGTCGGACCATCCTCGTAAATGGAGTTGGGGAAATGTTGGATTCGATTGAAAATCCGTTTCAATGTTTTTTCGTTTATTACGTCACAGTGGATTGCTGGAGTTCACAATGCGAGATTTCTACTACACCTACCTTAATCACGTTCTCCGAACATATTACAATAGCATTATAGACTTTTATCCCTCGCTGAAGTGCAAAGAAGAGACTCACAAAATGCTATACACATCTTGCCTTGTATCTTCCAAAGACAGAGTTATGCTTTCGTAAACCTCGGAACCAGAAACGTTGTACATAGATGAATATTTTCTACATACAAAATTTACAATTGTGTGAGTTACAGTACGAGGAGGTGCCGTAAAGTTTTAATTATCATCGTTAAAAAAAGTAATAGAGAGTTTATGTTGGTATCTGCCTGTTAGTTCTTCTCTACGTAGTTACCATCAGATTTACACATTTTTCCCAGTGCTGTTTGACCTTCCGAATACATTGATTGTAGAAGTCTGCAGAAATTGCTTTAAGCCACTCTTTCACATCATTTATGACGTCATTTGTGTTGTCACGCAACGTGCTCTTCATTCCCGGGAACAAAACGCCACTTGGTGCGAGATCGGGCGAAAAAGGCGGATGCTGTAAGGTTTCAGAGCCACATTCACTTGTTTTGTCAACTGCAACTTGACATGAATGAGCTGGTGCGTTGTCAGACAGAAGACGAACAACTTTGGAGAGCATACCGCGTTGTTTCTTAATCAGAGTTGCTCGTAACTTGTCCAGAAGACTGCAGTAGTATCTGCCAGTTATGGTTTGACCCTTAGCAAGATAATCTGTAAGGATGGCTCCACAACAGTCCCAGGAAACTGAAAGCATGACCTTCCCAGCTGACTTTTGCACCGTTGCCTTTTTAGGAGGGGGTGAATCGGCATATTTCCATTCCATACTTGTGTTTTTTGTTAAACTATTATAGTTTTTAATTACTAGGATAAGTGTTTGGTAAAAAATTGTATGGTATACGACTTATTTATACACTCGTGGAAATTAACAAACCTTCCACTCGTGGTGGATAAAATACGTCTTGTGGAAACGTAGAGTCAGACCGAAAAATTCAATGCCATAGCCGGGATTTCAACCACGGATCTTCTGCTGTCTTCTAATGTCATATCGGCACGTTGGCCATAGTAGCTCTATGATTAGAGCGGCTGGACGGATACCACAAGATCCGTGGTTCAAATCCCGGCAATGGCATTGAATTTTTCAGTCTGACTCAACGTTTCCACAATTTAGCCTACACACGGCCAGTGTGAAAGGACGATTAATTTCCAAAATACGTCTTGGTAATGTTAATATGAAAAATTAGACAACTATTTTACTCGCCTGTTTATCAAAAACGTGGTTTGTTGATTCTCTAGTATCATTTTGTCGCCAATACGGGTAATAGGATGGATGTTCCAGCACTTGATACTTTAGATCTCTCAATTTCTGCATGCCAAAACACTTGTGAACAGGTGCACTGTCCCTTTTTTTTCTTTTTTTTATACCGGGTCTGTTCTCAAGAATGCTTGCATTTACTTTGGTTAGAAGTTGAGAGCAGTTTTCTCCAGTAATGGTTTTATCTTTCTGGAGATAGTCAATCGACATAATTCCTTTGGTATCCCAAAACACTGACGCCATAATCTTTCCCACCGATGACACCGTCCTTGCCTTCTATGGAGCTGAAAAACCAGCTTCTGTTCACTGCCTCGATTGCTCCTTGGATTTGGGTGTGTAGTGGTGAATCTATGTCTCACCATTGTGACGTATCAGCGCAAAAAGTCACTTCTATTCTTACGAAAATGCGGCACAAGCACTTTTCAAAAGTGTCGCAGGAATGTGTTTGCTATCCACAGAGAGGATACGCGACACCCATTTTGGGCAAAGGCTTTTCATGTTTAATTCCTGACAAAAGATATGGCCAATACGTTCATTTTAATTTCCAAGAGTATTAGAAATTTCACGGCGTTTGTACACCGATCTTCCAGAATCATGGCATGCTCTTTTCAATCATTTCCGGTGTTACAGTTTTTGGACGTCCATCGTGGACGTGGATCGCCTTGGACGCTTTCACAGCCATATTTAAAATCAGCCTCCCATTTCTTCACAGTGAAAATTGAAGACGAGGAGTTACTATACACTTTTACAAGCTGCAAATGAATTTCTGTAGATGTTAAACCATCTTTTCCGAAGAAATTTATCACAGCACGATACTCGAGTTTCTCTATTTTCAAAGCAATAAATACTTCCACTGTTTCAAACAACTGCCTGCAGTCAACTATTGCCTGGAATGACTTATAATCTTACACAGGGTCTATTGACATGTGTCCCAAAGAAAGAAAAGAAAAACATGCGAATAGTGCTGCCATCTCTTTGTAAGGGTGAGGACTTTTCAGACCACCCTCGTATGACTACCTGAAAAGAACATCTTTATGTATTTTTATTTCAGTATTAATTCCTTACTAACGTGATTATATGTGTCCATTTGTGTTAAATTGACGGTTCCTGTATATCAATTCTCAAATGAGTCCGGGGTCCATGGAGCTTAGAGTTACCTGACATTCGTCTTACAGGATAAGGGAAAACCACGGAAAAACCAGACCAGTTATCCAGGTAAAGTCTGTTTAGTTAACGCGTGTACACGTTGGCTTCTGCCTTTGACGAACCCTTATAATCGCTTTACAACCCCCGACCCTTCTTCTCCCAGACCGTTCTGCAAGGTTGCCACCTTTCTCGATACGTCATGGGTATCGTACGAGTTTTCGTCTAAATAAATAATCTTATGTCCATTACTGCAAAACTTTCTTAGTTTTGACAAATATATATAGCCAAGCTACAAGTCTACTGGATTCCATAATAACCCTTATCTTATTCAAAGTTCGGTATTTGAAACCCAGCTCGTTTAGGAGACCGCGCAAAGTGTTGCGCCCATAAGGAAAATCACATATTTCTTGCAAATGTGCAACCAATTCGTCTAAGGTGGGAGCTCTCCCTTTTGCATAGAATCCATAAATTTCTCGACGAATTAAATCGCACGTGAAATTATCTACTTTAGAGAAACGTTTCCTTTTGTTTTCACAATTGATCAGCGTCTTTGGTATTCCTTTAGTCACAATATTTCTCACTGTACTTCTGTGAATATCCAGAATTTATCATCAGGTTCATTGCATGACCCTTAGCAAGATTATTTGTCAGCACATATTTTTATGTGTTCAAAACAAGCGCTTAAATTTGCTTAGAAACAGTTCCCGTTATAACTTTGTTATTTTTTAAGCTTTTCCAGTAATATAATTCGGCCCAGTTATTCACACTGTCTTCACTTTGATTATTTATCTCTACTTCATTTGCATTTACCACTGCATTTCCCTCCTACGGTCTCCACATCGTGGCACACAACGAATTTCTGCACGTAATGAAACAGATCAACTGGAAGTTGGAACTTTGGCAACTGAGACTCCACGTGGAGTAGACATGCGGCTGTCACTTCGAGAAAATCAGGGTTGCTATTGGTCCTCAACGACAGTATTCTATTTCTGAAGTGTGGAGTTAGATTTATGACGGTCATTAGTGGGCGGGCGGCTCAGGTTCCTTTGACTCGGAACTGCACATGCGTTAAGTAAACGGACTTTAACTGACCCTGACCGAGTTACGAACTCGGGACCTCTTAAACGTGAGGCAGACATGCTACCATCTACGCTACCGAGATGGGCACCTCAAAATGCTATAACTTGCTAAAGTGCAAACGTAATACTACGAAACTACGAAATATATAGAATAAAAATGTTAAATTTGTGACTTTAGAAAGCTTTGAACGAGGCGTTCAAAAGTAGTCACCAATGTTAACTTGTAATCATTGTGATTGGCATCTCGTCACATACAACTTGGCTAATACCATCTTTAAGAAACATTCAAATGTCAGTCTTTGTACTACGTTCTCTAATTATTTATTTCTAAACACGCGCCTAGGAGACACGCCCAGGATATATGCGAAGTGCTTCTGCATCGCTCTGTGCATACGAATATTCCAAAGCCTTTATAAAACCTAACAGCAAGGTAGTTTAAGTAAATTCGAAAATGAAAGATATTTTCTCACGGCAATTCAGTGGAAACCATATTGAACATGATTTCATTCGTTGTCCGATATGATCTAACGTTCGAGATAAATTAAAAAAAAAGACGTTTGTTCGAGGGCTGTTCAATAAAGAATGATCACAATTCTTTTGACAATGTACCTCCACTCATCCTCAAAATAGTTTCCCCTGAATTTGATGTACTTGTCCCAGCGTTTCTGCCAGTCTTCAAAGACATGCTGAGAACCATTTTTGAGAGATCCTTCAAATTCGCCTCCGCAGCCTTCACCACTGCTTCTGATGATGGATAATGCCTCCCACGAAGGCGTTTGTTCAAGTTAGGGAATAGATAAAAGTCACATGGGGCAAAATCCGGACTACAGGGTGGATGAGGGATGCACTTCACGTTGATTTTTGCAAGATATTCAGCAACAACATTGACAATATGCGGCCGCGCATTATCGTGGTGCAGCATCCAGCCTGCTTCACGGAAATGTGGTCGTTTGCGCCTGATAAGGACTTGCAATGTTTTCAGGAGATCCCTGTAGTATTGTCCATTTACTGATGTGTGTGCAGGTACAACATGCTGATAAATCATTCCATGAATATCAAAGAATGAAATGACCATAACTTTCCGAGCAGAAGCAACCACTTTTGCTTTTTTGGGAGGTTGGTGATGAAGGAGATTTCCACACTGAGCTTTGCTATTTGCTCTCAGTATCAAAATGATGTAGCCAAGTTTCATCAGCAGTGATTACGTTTGAAAGAAACTCCGGATCTTCCTCTAACATCAACTTTAACTGCATGCAGACCTGCATGCGAATGTCCTTTTGTTCGGGAATCAACAGTCTTGGAACCCATTGTGCACAAACACGTCTCATGTGTAATGTTTCTGTCACCAACGTGTGAGTGGCACCCAATGAAATGTTCAGTATTTCAGAAAGTGATCTTAAGGTAATTCATCGATCCTCTTTCACAATGGCAGCAGCAGTGTTGATGTTTTCTTCCGTAAGAACAGTAACTGGAGCACCGGGTCCACCTTCCTTTGAAGTTGATTGTCTCCCCTCTTTAAACATTTTTAAACCACCTTCGAGCTGTGCTGTAGGGAAGAACAGGCTCCCCATAGGCCTCCTGTTACATTGTATAGGCCTCAACTGAAGATTTGTAGAGACGAAAGCAGAATTTCAAAGCCGCATATTGTTCCTCGTGTGTTACCTCCATTGCAGTGGTGGGCGAACATATCTTAACTTACCTGATTCTCACAGGCGGGAACCAGGAGTACCAACAATGAAACTACTACGGCGTGTTTGTTTCACATTAAGCTAACAGAATATAATAAGAGTGAATTTTAGTGCGAAAAATTATAACCGTAAAAAATTATGATCATTCTTTATTGGACAGCCCTCGTGTATTCGGTAAACTGTAGGAGATAGAGAAAAAGCTTAGTACACAAAATAAAATTGTCTTTGTGAAGTTAACCATTTGTAAGTTACTTTTTGTTATTTTTCATGGCCTATAACATTCTCAAATTGTAAGTCATTCTATTTTTAGCACTGGCCAAGAAGAGAGAATGTAATGTCAAAGCCTCACAGCGACCAGTTCTTAAAATGGTTTATTACTGCTTAAAACTCTTGTTTTGTACAATTCCGCTAGTGACTATAAGAAATAAATATGTAAAAAGGTTACGAAAAGAGGTCATTAAATGCCACACGTAAAATTGTTTGCATATAACCCTCAATTGCGGATGTTCTGAACGTTGGTACATTTGTCATTTGTTTTAGGATGTAAGCCTCACTTGTAGGTGGTGAATGAAGCTGTTTGAATGACGATATCACATTTCACACACAGCAATCGATACTTGAAAGACAAGACACTTTTTGTTGTCCTTGGACCTCTTGTTTTTCAGGGCGCGTAGGGTCACTACAGCACCCAGAAGGTGTTACGCAACAGGGCCACGTATCAAGGATACGTACAGAACCAAGAGCCAATTTGTTGGTGGACACTAACAATAGAGAGCCGTTAGTTTCCAGGTCAATCGGAACTTACATTCAATAAACCTGGGCGTATTTTTTTTTTCCTTACTATATTGCGTATCTAGAATAAGTTAATTTCCATACTGAGAGTTCGGTAAAAATACATTTTTGGAAAATAACTTTTGGGCTACAGCAATAAAAGGTTTATATGTAGAAAATAAGATCGTCAGAGAAACTGAAATGATCAGAGATTTAAGGGCAACAATAAACAAAGGAGTAAGACAAGGGTGTTCACTTGCACCGTCACTTTTTAATATTTATATTGACAATGCCATATCTGATTACCAGACAAAATTAGATTGGCATTATATAATTAGAATTACATATTTAGATACTTTATTATAAAGTTCTCATATCTAGCTCAGAAAATGAAGTAGCTTTAATAGAATTAGGAAAGACAAGAAGAAATGGAATAGTAATGGAAAACTAATAAAATGTTTATATAGGTGGTTGGGCAAAGATGAAGGGGAAATTTTGAAATTATGCATGAGACAGTAAAAATAATTAGATAACTCAAACAGGTGGTGGACAGACATAGGAGGAATTATGGAAAAAATAAGAATGGGAGATGTATGTATGTATGTATGTATGTATGTATGTATGTATGTATGTATGTATGTATGTATGTATGTATGTATGTATGTATGTATGTATGTATGTATGTATGTATGTATGTATGTATGTATGTATGTATGTATGTATGTATGTATGTATGTATGTATGTATGTATGTATGTATGTATGTATGTATGTATGTATGTATGTATGTATGTATGTATGTATGTATGTATGTATGTATGTATGTATGTATGTATTTATTCACTGCAATTGGGTACTACCCGGTGGCAGAGTTAAGAATACAGATCAAATTACAAATACTAGATTTACAACAATAACACAATAAACAATACAAACATGATATTATTTTAACTTTAGTCATTTAAAACATATCTAATTACTTCTCTATTTACATATTATATAACATTATAATTTAAAAGTTAAACTATAAACCATCTAGATTTTTTCTAAATTTCTTCAGCGACAGGGGACAGCCCTGAAAGACTGCTACAGGCAATTCATTCCATTCTTCAATGGTTCTATTAACAAAAGAAAATTTTCCTACAACGCTTCTGTATCTTCTACCCTTAATTTTATACCTATGATCGTTTCGTCCATAATAATCCGGATTATCTAACCTTACACTAACGTCCACCCATGCCTTTACACCAGCATTAGCTTTGAATAATGCTACCAACCTATGTTTTTTTACGCCTAATTCTTAATTCCTCCCATTTAGTCTCATCTCCTTTTATAGGCCCAAAATACTTGCCTATTTTTATGAATTTTATTGCCCTCTTCTGTATTTTTTCTAATGGATCGCTTTGGTTAGCTCTATACGGTTCCCAGCATGCTACTCCATATTCCATAACCGGCCGCACTAAGGCCTTGTATATGGAGATTAGAGGAAAGGAATACAAGCGATGTGGGTAAATTGGTAAAATGCAGAATAGAAGATATAGAAAGACAGGAAATATGGGGAAGTCTAGAAAATATGAAATCATTACAATTTTACAAGCAAATAAAAAGAAACTGGGGACGAGAAACATATGTAGATTACTTTTTTTAATATATTTATTAGATCAGTCAGCAATAATGCATGCTTTGCAGATCAGGGAAAACAGATACAAAATAACTATAGAGTAATAATATTGTAGAGTTTGGACAGTGTGTCTCCTCTGAACTAACACAAATGTGTTACTGAACTAATAAAATGATATACATACTTCAATAGTGATCATTTATACAGTAGAACAGAAAAGATAAATTGAAACAGTAGATCATTCAGAAGTAGAAGTGTCATCACTGTAAAGCAGGTCCTGTGGTAGTCGTCGCTTCAGTCGCGTTGGCCGGCGACTTCGAACACCGATGTTCACAGCTTCTGGGTCGTGGCGTAGATTGTAGAGGAAGCTTCGAGCAATCTGTCGGATGAAATGGTGGAGAGGAAGAAGTCCCAGTTCGTGATGCAGCTGCTGGTTGCAGAGAAACCAAGGAGCATTGGTGGCGATCCGCAGGAATCGACCCTGGACAACCTGTAGACGCCTTAGGTGACAAGTACTGGCAGCTCCCCAGACCTGCAGGCATAAGTAATAAGAGGTCGAACTAGAGATTTGACAAGGTGCAGTGAAGATTCTAAAACAAGTGAAGTATGTTTGTGAAATAAAGGAGAGGGCTGTGAAAGACGAGCAGATGCCAGGGTAATGGTGCGGTCAATATGAGGCTTCCACGTAAGCCGAATGTCCAGTAACACTCCAAGGTACTTGACTGGTGTAGGTGAAGGGAGCACATGATCAGTCAGAATGCGTATAGGCGGAGGTGGATTATAGATATGTAGATTACTGCAATAGGCAAGAAAGACGAGGCCTAGAACAATATTTCTAAGATGGATAAGAGGTAGGGATAAGGGAATTTGTGAGTTGTGTGGAGGGAAAGAAAGGCATAGATCACTATGAAACGGAATGCGAGGAGGCTGCAGTGTGTAGAAAAAAGGTTTGAGAAGAAAAATGGAAAAAAGTAGAGAAGAGGATAGTAGCTATAAAAATGTTAACGGGCAGGTATTGGTGAGTTCTTGCAAAAAGTAAAAGAAAATTAGGCCAGAAATGTAAACAATATAAGAAAGGAAGGTGAGGGGGAGGAAATCCGCTATTTACGTAACAAGAAGACATGGAGACTGAGAGCTACCTGACAGAGCAGAAGACCAGGGTGTCGTGTAAAACAAGGTAGTAACAAGGTAAAGACAAATAAATATATCTTAAAGTTGTAAATTATAAAATTTTAGAATATACACAATAAAGAATTCAATTAAATCAATCAAAGTTCAGAAAGTGGCCTACAAATAGCTTTGCGTATATTAAATAACACTGTGTGACAATATAGTTTGGCAATATCTATAAACAAAACTCAAGTTTTAGCCTTCAAGGGATACAGTGCAATGAGAGCCAAAATATTATTAAGTTGTTGTTAAGTCCTTAACAATTGTAAATAGTCAGGATGGCAGGTGTGAACGCAGCTGTTGACGTCGATTTCCTATATTTAAGACCTTGTAAATGGTATTCGTAATAGAGTACGACGTATGAGGAGAAATTATATTGAGGAGCTATCCGAAGAAAACTTTCTACAGAGGTATAGACTGTCGAAACAAGTTGCTATGAAGGTTACTGCGGAAGTACAAGAGAGGTTAGAACATGCATCGAAATGAATATGTCAATCTCGCCTTTGCTTTAAGTATTAATAACTTTGCGATTTTATAATTCACTGAATTATGTGGATAATTCACTGTCCACCTCCCGTCTTGAAACGTTCAAGTCGCTTGTCCTTCTTCGCTCCTCGTTTTAAATTTGCGTGACACTGAGTTAGAATATGCATAGAACGGAATATGCCGATCTCGGCTTGGCTCCAAGTATTAATAGCTTTGCGATTTTATAATTCACTGAATTATGCGAATAATACATTGTCCACAAAGTCACTTGACCTTCTTCGCTCCTCGTTTCAAATTTCCGTAATACTGAGTTAGAACATGCATTGAAAGGAATATACCGATCTCGCCTTTGCTTCAAGTATTAATAACTTCGCGATTTTATAATTCACTGAATTATGTGGATAATACACTGTCCACCTCCCGTCTTGAAACGTTTAAGTCACTTGTACTTCTTCGCTCCTCGTTCTAAATTTATGTAATACTGAGTTAGAACATGCATCGAAAGGAATATGACGATCTCACCTTTACTTAAAGTATTAATAACTTTGCGATTTTATAATTCACTGAATTATGTGGATAAATACACTGTCCACCTCTCGTCTTGAAACGTTCAAGTCACTCGTCACTTGTCCTTCGCTCCTCGTTTTAAATTTACGTAATACTGAGTTAGAGCATGCATTGAAAGGAATATGCCAATCTCGCCTTTGCTTCAAGTATTAATAACTTTGCGATTTTATAATTCACTGAATTATGTGGATAATACACTGTCCACCTCCCGTCTTGAAACGTTCAATTCACTCGTCACTTGTCCTTCTTCGCTCCTCGTTTTAAATTTACGTAATACTGAGTTAGAACATGCATCGAAAGAAATATACCGATCTCGCCTTTGCTTCAAGTATTAATAACTTTGCGATTTTATAATTCACTGAATTATGTGGATAATACATTGTTCACCTCCCGTCTTGAAACGTTCAAGTCACTTGTCCTTCTTCGCACCTCGTTTTAAATTTACGTAATACTGACGAATTTGTTTGGTGCTTGTAGTAGTGACACATGCATTTGAATTAAATTCGTTTCCCACGTGACATCTTTCTCTTTTACATTCACTGCATCCATCCTTTTATTTTCGACTGTATCCTTACTTCGTCACCAATTCAATTAACAATTATTTCTCCAGGGCTTTTGCTTACGATTTTGTTCACTCATTTCTTCAGCTGTGTGCAAACGAAAATTAAAACAAAAACGCATCGCAGTACGTTCAGAAAATAATACGAGTCATCCATAGCCTTCTATAAGTGTAATATTTACAAGTTTCTTGGAGCTAACTCGTGTTTGTTAAAATTTTCAGAAAACAGGTTGGTGAAATGCAAGAAATTTAACAGTAGTGTTAGCGCTCTGACAATTGTTACGTTTCATTTGTTAACGTCGATTTTAACATCTGTTGGTGAAATAGGGCATAAGTATAAACAGATTGATAAATCGGCCCTAGCATATCATTTTTGGTCATTTAATTATGAAATAAATCCTGAAGTTAAATTATTAAAACAATTAAATGGTCCGATAGATTTAATGGTGTGGGAAAAAAATATTTATTTTAACAATAAACATCGCTTAGTGAATTTTCAAGTACCGGCAGTCGATTCTGTTTTAAAGTTTATTTCATTTTCAGATTTTGGTAGTACTGGAAATAACATAGTGACATCTAGCGATTGTAACAATGACAACGAGGTTGTTTGAGCTGATGATTTGAATGAGTTTTCACTAAATCGCGATCCTCATCAATTAATAAGAACATTTTCATCATTTTCTATTAAGATAAGTGAAGTTTTATGTTAGAAATTATTATATTTGTATAGCATTAACTGAATATTTGTCATATATTAATTTATGGTATCTACAGATTAAAGTAATTTATTATACAAGTGGCCAGACAATTGAAGTAGAAGTGAGCCTTTTAGTAGTTCGAGACTGTGTTAGAAGTTGCTGGTAATGCTAACTTTGATTTCTTGCAGAATGGACCATACTGAACCTATTGAAACTGTACAATTAGATTGTCCATAAAATGAATTAGCCCTTGGAATAATATTTGTAAAAGATCGGATAGAAAGTGTCATGTGAGTGTAGCACAAGGTTTGAGGAGATTATTTCCACACATCACGAAAGTTGTGTCGGCAGATATAAGTTTACAGTTATACAAGATGATTGGTCAGACTAATTGCAAGGGAGTGGTTGAACAAAGCAAACAACCTTGAGAACTCTGATAGAAAACTGGACTTCTTGTCAATGATCCAACATCAAACAATAGTTCGCTATAATATCAGATCGATGGTCGTAGATTTTACACTTACTTCCAATGATTTAACAAAGTTGGGTCCATTAACCTACTGCGTCCACACGTTTTGTGCATAGAAACAAAAAATAGTTTCTTGTTGGGAACCATTTCAAGTCCATCTTGTTAGATTGTTTGTTTATTCTTATTTCATAATACCAAAGATGACTATTTTCTCACTTCTTTCGGACGTTTTTCAAGCTCTTAAAGTGCTTCATATCAGAATAAATTTTTGTGCTCGTATTGTAGCACGCTACAGTTTCGATTCTCTTTTGTTTAGCGACATCTTATACGAGGACTGTTCAATAAAGTATGATCACAATTTTTTTTAACAACGTACCTTTAATCATCCTCATACTTTTGATGATCCTTCTCAAAATAGTCTCCCTTGAATGCGATGCACTTGTCCCAGCATTTCTGCCAGTCTTCAAAGACATGCTGGAAACCATTTTTGAGAGATCCTTCAAAATCACCTCCGCAGCCTTCACCACTGCTTCTGATGATGGATAATGCCTCCCACGAAGGCACTTCTTCAAGTTAGGGAATAGAAGAAAGACACATGGGGCTAAATCCGGACTATAGGGAGGATGAGGGATGCATTTCACGTTGATTTTTGCTATATATTCAGCAACAACATTGACAATATGCGGCCACGCATTATCGTGGTGCAGCATCCAGCCTGCTTCACGGAAATGTGGTCTTTTGCGCCTGATATGGACTTGCACTGTTTTTAGGACATCCCTGTGGTATTGTCCAGTTACTGATGTGTGTGCAGGTACAACATGCTGATAAACCATTCCATGAATATCAAAGAATGAGATAACCATAACTTTCCCAGCAGAAGCAACCACTTCTGCTTTTCTTTGGGGGGGGGGGGGGTTGGTGATGGAGATTTCCACACTCAGTTTTGCTGTTTGCTCTCAGGATCAAAATGATGTAGCCAAGTTTCATCAGCAGTGATTACGTTTGAAAGAAAGTCCGGATCTTCCTCTAACATCAACTTTAACTGCATGCGAATGTTCTTTTGTTCGGAAATCAACAGTCTTGGAACGCATCGCGCACAAACACCTCTCATATGTAATGTTTCTGTCACCAACGTGTGGGTGGCACCCAATGAAATGTTCAGTATTTCAGAAAGCGATCTTAAGGTAATTCAAAATAACTAAAGATGAAATTAATATTACAAAACTTATAAATAATAAAGATATTCAATCAAATGGGCTCATTCAATAGATCTATTTATTTGAGTTGAAAATAATACTGAACGACTTTATCTTATTCTTTCGATCCTCTCTCACAATGGCAGCAGTAGTGTTGGTGTTTTCTTCTGTAAGAGCAGTAACTGGAGCACCGGGTCCACCTTCCTTTGTAATTGATTATCTCCCCTCTTTAAACACATTAAAACCCCTTGATCTGTGCTGTAAGGGAAGAACAGACTCTCCATAGGCCTCCTGTAACATTGTATAGGCCTCAACTGAAGATCTGTTGAGACAAAAGCCGCATAGTGTTCCTCGCGTGTAAGCTCCATTGCAGCGGTAGGCGATACTGAACATATCTGAACTTGCCTGGTTCTCAAAAGCGGGAACCTGGAGTACCAACAATGAAACTACTACGGCGTGTTTGTTTCAAATTAAGCTAACAGAATATTATAAGATTGAATTTTAGTGCGAATAATTATGACCGTAAAATAATTATGATTATTCTGGTATTTTCTTAGTTCCTAAACGTTGACTATTTTCTTTGGAATGGAATATCGCTGGTATTTGTTGTAGTGTAAATGCATTAATTACTCTATGGCAAACTCGATGAAAAATCGAAAACACATACAAAGTTTCCTTTTAATTGTCGATAAACTTTATTATATCCAAATACATAATGGTACTTATAGTTATGAGCAAGAGTAATATTACATCACTTGAAGCGTGTGCTACTCAATAACAGTCCTACATCAGTTACATTTAAATATTAACAAACATATTATATTATAAACACAAAACAAAACACTACTTTATCATACATACAGAAGAGATGATGTTAAATGAGCAGGTCGTTGTGTCGTTTTCCTTTTAGTCTTCTATTTTGCGGTTGAGGAGGAGGGTCTAGGAAAATGTCTTGTAGCAGTGGAGTTGGATGATTGGCAAGAGTTTGGTGTAGTCTGGTGTAGCTTGTTCTGATGACATCCATTACTTCTGGTATGTTCAGGTCCTTGTGAAGTGTAGTGTTGCTAACATACCATGGGACACCTGTGTCTTAGGTATCTTTTCTGTATTACTTGGATTGTTTTGACTTGTGACGTTGCAGCAGAGGCCCATATGGAGCAATCATATTGCCAAATAGGTTTGATCAGTGAGTTGTATAGAATGCGTTTATATGGTATTGCAAGACACACAGAGGTCTGTGACAGAAGTGTCGTTGAAGAATCATCCTTGCCCTTGGATTATCCTTCGACCTATTGCCATTCCGGGACTCCGACCCTTACTGACGTTATGGTAGATTTATAATAACAATAGACGGTGGGTAGATGGTGTTTTTCATGATGTATCAGAAGTTGTAGGATGAAAGAGAGGTTATGTTGTTAATTGTAGGAGATCATTGAGGTTATGCTGGGTCTAAGGTGAGCATGGCAGGCTTGTAGGTTTCCCTGGGGTCAATGTCATATTCCCTGAGACCTCGGATAGGTTGATTGAAGCTGTAGGGAAGACGGGAATAGAATTTATGAGAGAAGTTGAGGATATAGTCGTATAATTTGGGAAGGATAGGTCTGAATGGATGTTCTCATTAGCAATGTACCATTCGGGAGATGTTGCTACTCGAAGGTATAGGTTCAGAAGGATATGAAGCTTGTAGAAATGCGCCCCAGACCTGACAGGCGTAGGTGAAGGCCGGGCTTGCTACTTATTTATGTGCTTATTCCTCAGAGCCATAGGTGATTTTCTGTTGTATAGCGGATACAGCGTCGCCATACGCTTGGGTACTCTGTAAGCAAGTGATATAGTATGTGCCTTCCAGGTAAAGCGCATATCAAGAAGCACATATTGTGACTTTGTGGGTTCGTGAAATTAAAAGTCCAATTGCACAAACTCAAAATGTTCTTTATTTCCACCGACTTACAGTTGAACACTTGCCAATTACACATTTACGTACACTCTTCCGATGCACGTACACAGTCTTCTCGTCCTTTCACTAGCACGGCGCTTCTACTCTGCTCACCAAGCACTGACTGAACTCACCTACTGCAGCCCTTTTTATAGGAATATCGCTGTTTTCTCGAAGTCTCTCGTTTTAGTGAATCACCGCGAAGGTTCCAGACGGCAGGGGAAGGGGGAAGAGGCGGCCAGCGACAAATAAAATAAATAAATAAATAAATAAATAAATAAAATCTGAAAATCTAATCCCGGTACCTAATTTCTTATACCGGGACATGATTTCCAAATTCTAATTTATTAACTACCACATAAATACAAAAATACAATTTAAACAATCATTTTTCAGATAGTAAAATAAAAAAAATAAAAGAAAAAAAGAAAAAATTATAAACAAATACAAAAACTACCAATTTAAAAATTTACAATTTAACTAATAAAAATTTACTGGAATCCAGTATACAAATAACTGGCAACCAGCTACAATTACAAAATAAAACTACAATACCGGAAACTGATACTTAATGTACTGGTAACCAGTACATTTAAAACTTATAACTGATAAAAAACCTTCTTAAAAACTTACAAAACATTTAACCAAAAACTTATATAAAAATAATTCATAAAATTTACATTACAACAATCACAAAATTTAAAAATTTTTGACTCCAAATTCTTTAAACAAATTAAAATACATTATATCAATTTATACAAACAAACAAATTCAATTATTATTTTTAATTCTACAACAATCAATATTTTTTTTTCAAATCTACTTTATATCAAATAAAATATAAATTTCAAATTAAAAAAAAATAACAATACAATTCAAACATATTAAACAAACAATAATTATACATTCAATAACTTTCATATATTTCAAAATTAAACCATTACAATAACCTTCAAACAACCAAACCAAACAATTCAATTTAATTTATATATTTCATCTATTTATAATTTAATTTTTTTACCTTATTAAGACAAAAATATCAAATTAACATTATACCAAAACACACTTCAACTATTAAATCTCCTAAATCTTCAACATAATTATATATATATAAATTCCTATTCTATAATTTCTCAAAACACACTTTCTCAAAATTTAACAATCCTCATTTTACACCAAATTTAAATAAAATAACATCTCCATAATTTATCAAATCAACTCCTTAAATCCATTTTCCAAATATCCACTTATTAAAATAATTCATTCAAATCCTCCTTCATCTTTCACTCAAATTATCCATAATAATAATCCATAACTCAATTCACCAATATCCTTCACAACAAAACAACCATCCATAACAAAAACTTTACTCATCCATTACTACACCACATTATTACTTACAACACTTCTCTCATCATCTTACACCGGGGAAGGAAAATCCCTCCCTAAACTAAACCACAAATAAACTTCATCATTCACTTTAAAGACCACGGGGAGGGGCAAAGCCCCTCCCCCAAAAATATATACTATTAACACTACTCATAATTATATTTAATTTGAGGGGAGGGGGTCCCTCCCCTAAAGATTTCACAGGATACTATATTACACTGAAACACTAAACAAACTTTCATTTCTGCGATCACCTCCTCATTATACAGATTGTTGGCGGCCAGCGACAAGTGAAACTTCCCTAATCATCCCCTCAGTTAGCGACTGGGATAAATGTGTGTGTGTGGCCCGGATGCCTCTGGTCCCTTACTCAGCTGTCGTTGGTCGTGCTTTCCGATAATTGGGTGACAATATTGTACTTCTGTGCTCCATGGTAGTTCTGATTCAGTCTGAAAACGTTCAGGATATCGATTGGACATCACATGGAGCTTGAAATGTTGGTTCAGGAAATCCAGAATAACGTTTACTGTATGTGGACGACCTCCATCTTGCATAAACCATTGAGTCTCCATTGGTAACCCTGTTGTATAAAGTTGTGGAAGAAAATGAAGTGGGTGGAAGTGGATACACCACTTACGGGCGTCAATCCCGCAGGGAAGACTTCCATAAACCTCGGTGGGACGACCTGGTGATCTAGCACACCTTCTACTATTTCTGCTGGCTAGTACCCGAGACTTCTTAGGCAACCCTCTACCCCCTCCGGGCGGCCCAGGCCTGGCCGAAGGGACTTGATCTCCCGCGGATGTCGGTAACACACTGCCCCCTCCGGGCGGCCGAGGCCTGGCCGAAGGGACGCGATCTCCCGCGGGTGTCGGTAACACACTGCCCCCTCCGGGCGGCCGAGGCCTGGCCGTGGGGACGCGATCTCCCACGGGTGTCGGTAACACACTGCCCCCTCCGGGCGGCCGAGGCCTGGCCGTAGGGACGCGATCTCCTTAGGGTGTCGGTAACACACTGCCCCCTCCGGGCGGCCGAGGCCTGGCCGTAGGGACGCGATCTCCCGCGGGTGTCGGTAACACACTGCCCCTCCGGGCGGCCGAGGCCTGGCCGTAGGGACGCGATCTCCCGAGGGTGTCGGTAACACACTGCCCCTCCGGGCGGCCGAGACCTGGCCGTAGGGACGCGATCTCCCGCGGGTGTCGGTAACACACTGCCCCCTCCGGGCGGCCGAGGCCTGGCCGTAGGGACGCGATCTCCCGCGGGTGTCGGTAACACACTGCCCCTCCGGGCGACCTAGGCCTGGCCGAAGGGACGCGATCTCCCACGGGTGTCAGTAACACACTGCCCCCTCCGGGCAACCGAGACCTGGCCGGAGGGACGCGATCTCCCGCGGGTGTCGGTAACACACTGCCCCCTCCGGGCGACCTAGGCCTGGCCGAAGGGACGCGATCTCCCGCGGGTGTCGGTAACACCTCGAGTCCAACCCAATCCGAACTCCCATTCAAGAGAGGCTCGACAGTTCGGCCCGAGGTTCCTCTAGTAACGTCAGAGGTACTACTAGTGCTCAGGGTCCGCAGTGCTCACACCACAGCAGCTGAAGGGGACGGATCCCCACCCCTACTTGCTAATTGTCACATCACTCCAGTGTTGCCAACCCGCAATTAACATATTTACTACACAATTTCAATGTATGGCATTTCGTGCGCCACCCTGTATGACGCTATGCCAAGATTCAGATAAGGTAAGCAGCATTGATTTATAGCATTTAGATTGCTTAAACTGGAAACAGCAACAATGTCGTGGCTACTTGATTAAAATTCCTTGGCACTGCGTGTGGAAAGCTGGCAGACTTGTATTATGTATTTATTCAGCGCGCGCACTTGTGCTGCAATACTTTGTTATGGTGCGTAGATCCTTCACATGCCTCGTTACGCTCGGGGACACACCGCTGTAATTAATGAATACGCTACGAGACTTATAAATTGTAGATAAGTGTTAAAGTGTCGCTGTTCTAAAAATAGCAGCACATGCAAATGAAGGCCAGACAGATCTCCTCCTCAATTACAGCTCCCGGTACAGTAATTAACAACAATGAAAAATACTTATGCGACAACTTAATATACTGTTTGGACATCATAAATTAGATAAGCGATGTTTCTGATATCTACCTATAAACGACAGAGAGAAAGGATTGCAAAATCAAAACAGTTCACAAGACAAATGCGCTGCCTTTTCCGCTACTTAACCTAATCTTTCAATTGTTTCTTCCGTTAGTCATTTTTTCCTAATACTTCTGTGTTATTTCATCCACATGACGACATACCTTTTCCCAATGCATTTGTCCAAATTGCTCAAATCATTGGTGGTACAACATTTCGTCTTTCATTTTAAAGGTTACATTTCTACAAGCAACCCATTGTTTGTCATCTGTCCATATTAATTCTATAGGATTCAGATCCGGATGTTATGGGGGAAGCCTTAAGGTTGTATGGTTATATTCTGACAATATTTGGTCTGTCAAAAGGTTCTTCTGAGTTAACGTTGGTTAGAATTAAATAATATAATTTTCTTTTGGTGCTATTTTCATCTAACGTGATATTGTGATTTTGTAACCAAGAAAGCATATATATATATATATATATATATATATATA
Organism: Mantis religiosa; assembly: GCA_030765055.1. NCBI lineage: Eukaryota > Metazoa > Arthropoda > Insecta > Mantodea > Mantidae > Mantis > Mantis religiosa. The sequence continues at coordinate 19,818,867 of CM060951.1, read as the reverse complement.
TATATATATATGTGTGTGTGTGTGTGTGTGTGTGTGTGTGTGTGTGTGTGTGTGTGTGTGTGTGTGTGTGTTTAATAATCGCTTTTTTACATCATTCTTCATTACCTTCATTCTTCATTACCTCATTCATGTAACATTCTTACATTATCAATGAGAAATATTCTCTTTTTGAGAAACCAAACCAATAAATATAAATACACTTGTGGAAAGTAAAAATGCAACAATTTCACCAGTGTGAAAGAACAATTAATTTCCTATAATTGACCTAATAGTGGTTAACTATAAAGCCCGGGCCTTATCTCATGTGTTTATGAGAACTCCTAAGTGGTTTACCGGAAAAATACGAGTCAGTTGGAGAATTTAGTGTTATGTCGGCACGTTGGCCATAGTAGCTAAATGGTAGAGCGGCTGGACGGAAACGAGAAGATCCGTGGTTCAAATCCCGGCTATGGCATTGAATTTTTCATTCTGACATTACGTTTCCACAATTTAGCCCACACAAGGCCAGTGTGGAAGAACAATTAATTTCCTATAATTGACTTAATAGTGGTTAACTATAAAGCCCGGGCCTTAAAGTACTTACATGTAGTAAGTCGCCATTAAGGTAGTTGTCTCATGTGTTTATGAGAACTCCTGAGTGGTTTACCGGGAACATACGAGTCAGTTGGAGAATTTAATGCCATATCGGCATGTTGGCCATAGTAGCACAATGGTAGAGCGGCTGGACGGAAACCAGAAGATCCGTGGTTCAAATCCCGGCTATGGCATTGAATTTTTCATTCTGACATTACGTTTCCACAATTTAGCCTACACAAGGCCAGTGTGCAAGAACAATTAATTTCCTATGATTGACTTAATAGTGGTTAACTATAAAGCCCGGGCCTTAAAGTACTTACATGTAGTAAGTCGCCATTAAGGTAGTTGTCTCATGTGTTTATGAGAACTCCTAAGTGGTTTACCGGGAACATACGAGTCAGTTGGAGAATTTAATGTCATATCGGCACGTTGGCCATAGTAGCACAATGGTAGAGCGGCTGGACGGAAACCAGAAGATCCGTGGTTCAAATCCCGGCTATGGCATTGAATTTTTCATTCTGACATTACGTTTCCACAATTTAGCCTACACATGGTCAGTGTGAAAGAACAATTAATTTCCTTATTCTTAAAGTACTTGACGTTTGGAGTATTATCTACTTGTGTATTATGATAACAGATATTGGGTATTGCTAATACCGAGTTAAGGGGTAAATTTGGAACTAACATTGTACGTAACCATTTAAGGTAGCTACAAGATAGGAATGAACATAAGGCGGGGCAAAGTGTGGCTGTTCTATCGCTACTAGCCAATGCGGTGCGTGCAACGTTGTACAGTTAAGCACACATACTGGCTCGCTTTGCCGAACCATACGGATAATTTCTTTTCGCACCCTAAAGATATCAATTAAAGAATTAGTTTTTTTCCCATGTTACAGAGCTATTTTTTCTGAGGTTTACTATCCAAACCCCATGTTTGTAGCACATCTGTTTTCGGAGATATGGAAAGATAAGGGCGTGTGTGTGTGTGTGTGTGTGTGTGTGTGTGTGTGTGTAGTGTTTAACGCCCGCTTTTACTACATACGGCACCGCAGGCGGTGACACTGATGATGCATGAGATGAATATGGAGCACCGGTGGAATGAGATGGCGGGGGAAACCTGAGGTCCCGGAGAAAACCTGCCCCAACGCCGTGTTGTCCACCACGAATCTCACTTTGCGATCGCGATAAGGGCCTGACTGGAAAGAAAAGAATTATTAACTGTCAGTGAAGAAAAGCACACACGTGTTCTGCTGCAGTTGCATTTTGTACCCTACATTCAGTAAAGTGGTGATCTTTTAAGAGTACACACGTACTTTTCAAAGTTAGTAAATACACAGCTTAGCAAGCCTAGTACTGGTGCGCCTACTAGTAACTGCGCAACAATTCATAAGATTTTACATAAATAGGCAAATATTCCTCTCTGTTGCGGGGAAAACATCAACACTTAGACCAGTGAGAGGCGGAGTCCCCGAAGGCTCTGTACTATCTCCCACCTTATTCAACGTCTTTATGGCAGATTTCCCCACAGAACCACGAGTCGTAATGGCACAATACGCTGACGACGTGCTTCTGTTCTGCAAAGACAGGCACATACTCAGAGCCTTCAACCCCATACAGAGACACCTCCACCTCACACAACAGTGGTGCCGGTGTTGGCGGATGTCCGTAAATCCGGACAAAAGCCACGCCATACTTTTCACAAAGTGCCACACCCCCGCAGACTGCCCCAACTTCAGCTTCCGAAGTCGAAGGATAGAGTGGACCAACTCTGTCCGATACCTTGGAGTAAGATTGGATAGAGGCCTAACCTTTCGCCAACACATCAGAGACCTAGCGGCAAGGGTACAGGGAGCAATCGCTTCCCTGTATCCTATGCTGGGGTCGAGCTCGATGCCACTTGGCCTGAGGTTATACCTCTTCCGAGCGCTGGTGATCCCCGTGATGCTATATGCCTGCGAGATCTGGGGCATGGCCGCAGATAGCTGGTTGGCATGGCTTCAACGTGCACAGAATAGAGGGCTACGGTCTATCTATTCTGTGGGTCGCTATTTTCCTATCAGGTTGCTTCACGACGCCTCGGGACTTCCATATGTGGAGGACGAAGTTAGGCGCTGGGCATCAAAATTCTAGGCAACTTTACCAACTCATAGAAGCGCCCTTGTTCGATCACTGGGAGATTATGACCCCACTAGACGCCGTTCTAGATAACATCGGGTCCCCCGACGGCCGCGCAGTGGCTCAGTAGTTAGACCGCTTGGCTATCACCAAGGCGGCCCGGGTTCGATCCCAGGCGACCGCAAAGTGAGATTTGTGGTGGACAACACGGCGCTGGGGCGGGTTTTCTCCGGGGTCTCCGGTTTCCCCCGCCATCTCATTCCACCGGTGCTCCATCTTCATCTCATGTATCATCAGTGTCATCGCCTGCGGTGCCGTATGTAGTAAAAGCGGGCGTTAAACACTACACACACACACACACACACACACACACACACACACACACACACACACACACACACACACACACACACACACACACACGGGTCCCCCGATAACCCAGGAGCTAATCCTAACAGCAGCTAAAGCTGAGCTCCACATATCTCCTAAGTTGTTTGGCAACAAAATTCTCCCCACTCCAAACTAAATTAAAAACACCAGAGTGTTGGGTATTGCATCCTGTCCTTTCATCCCGAAGGTACAATAATTGTAACCTCACAAAATTCACCAACCTCAAAACCTACACCATATCCATCCTACAAAATCCCGTTTCGAATACCTTACCTGCGGTAAAACCCTTAACGGGTGGACACGCAGTAAACACCTTCTGGCTATATACAGCCAGCCAGCACCACATGGCATGGCATGGCTACGTTGGCGCCTAAGACTGCTTCTTGGAAAATAGTGCAGTGACCTCTAAGGGCAGAGTGTGAAGGGCAATTCATGAAACGCAGGGGCGGCTGGTGGCTCTGAAAATCGGTGGTTCACAAATTTATCCATGCAATTTAATTTTTTTAAAGTAACAAACGGTTGTTTAAGCCTACCACTATAGACTGCTGTATACACAATTTAACGGTAATTCACAGCGTATAACACAACATGCGTATTTCAGAAACACTCTAGAGCATAACACTCTTCTATTTATGCAGCTAAAAATGGACTTGATATCTCTTCATGGCAGACTTCAAGTGTACATTGCAAGATTTCGTTCTGGATTGTCTTGGAGGTCCCCTTAAACACTGTAGCATTCTCCAGATAGAACACAGTCTCGCTCTGCACTGAAGTTTATCAGTCCTCGAAAAATACCAGGATTGCTTGACGTAGCTGAATCATTGTGTCCTCGTAGAGCTAACTCAAAAGTTCCACAAAATCTAATGCAGTTAACAATAATGTTTAAAACATACCTATTTTGAGCCACTTTCTGGCTGTGTTCTTCAATTGTTCTCCGATATGCACTGTCCATCTGCTTTTCTAAGTGAGATTTGTGGTGGACAACACGGTGCTGGAGCGGGTTTTCTCCGGGGTCTCCGGTTTCCCCCGCCATCTCATTCCACCGGTGCTCCATCTTCATCTCACGTATCATCAGTGCCATCGCCTGCGGTGCCGTATGCAGTAAAAGCGGGCGTTAAACACTACACATTTCATCTGCTTTGCTATATTTACATTGCCAAGCATAGCAAAACTGTGTTTTTCATGTGAAGTTTTGAAGTTACGTGTTTTTAGCGCGATCATGAAGATGCTGCAAGGCATTCACGCCATGTTTAGTCCACGGATCTTCACTGCCAAAGAGAACGCAAGGAAAGCAAAACAGGATATTTTTAATATTACAACCACACATCAAATTATATTTCTCATATACATTGTTGTTAAAGTTCCTGTTCAAATATCTTGTTTTTGTTTTGACTGCCTATGCGATTTTTATATTTGGAGTGGGACTTCCAAGTCGCTTATTATCGGTTTTTTCTTCTAAGCTCATTTTTAAAAAGGATGTGCTAATATACACTTTATGGAATTCATTGTTTCTCCTTATATAACACAATATACTTGTATTTGAATAAGTAATTCTTATTCACTACTCAAAGCACGACATAGCTAACAAAACACGGCACAAAACATGTGACTATGCTCTGGTAGGTATTAGATATCTGTGGTAATAGCTGACCGATGCGAACATTTAATATGAGAATAATAGGTGGCGCTGAAAACAGAAGGAAAAGACTTGGCATTCACTATTCTCTGGCTGCTAGGTTAACCAACCTTATGCAGCCATAAGCCCCGCCCTACCCCCTATTTGCCTCGGCTCGCCCTAGGTTCATCCTGCCCTATACCTCCCCATTGTATACCAGTGGTTTGCAACTGAGAGTGAACTACTTGGCACCTGCAAACAATACAGCGCGCTGAGGGCCACTGCACTAGACAAGGTCGAACTGGACGCCAAATGGAACATACCCTTGCATTAAAGGGAGACCCAGCATTTTGGTTGTAGCGCAAACATGCTACCCCATTGAGAAGCCGCCCCTGATGAAACCTGAAGATGCCAATTAAAGACATTTTCGAAAGTACAAGTTTCGCTCAGAGTCGAGAATTAATGTTACAAACTTGTCACGTGAGTGTTCATTCTGTGACGAACATTGTTAAAGAAGGCAAACTGTTCACCAAATTAGGAGAAGTTTTCATATTTAGATCTCCAGGGAAACATCGGACAGTTAAAAACGTGCTACCAACTTAAACAATTTTCAAAAATATCTTTCACGTAGAACAATTTATGATTTATATGACAAGGGTGAACATCCAACTGCCAAAGGGCTAACCAATTTAATGAGGGGGAAAATAGAATGTACGAATTCTGTATATTCTATGTATAATATTCTGAAATCTCTTGGGTTCAAATATAGAAGAACCAATGATGGTCCCAAATTTCTGCTTCAAATAAGCGATATTGTTGCTGCAAGACTAAAATTTCTGTACACAATGACTAACATTAGTACACGTGAGTCATGGTTAAAAGTGCTTCATAAATACACGTTCATATCTTCCGTATTTATTAGGTATTTTAATGAAACAAAAATTGGTTTAAAATTGGTTTACAGACAGTATACAAATATGGCATCATTAAAATAGAAACTATATTCACAAATCATTGAAACGTCACTATTTTGTTTTACTGTAGCATACGTCTTATTTCGTAGAACGCATCTAATTTGAATCATTTTGTTTTGTGTAGATTAGATTAGATTGATTTGCGTTCAGTGGGTTCACTTGTAGCCAGAAAAGGCTGTGAACATTGAACATGTCCAGAGGTATAACGTTTAATAGCATATATATGTACAAAAGTTAACATAAGACACATATTATAGTATACAGGCAATATGAACAACAATATGGAAAACAAAGCAGGGATATATGATACAAAATGAAACACTTTTTAAACCAGCTTTCACTTGGCTTATGCCAGTACGTCTCAACCTTTTTGCAATGGATACCATTCTTGTTATTTATTAAATACATATACATTAAAAATAAACTTTCAACTTGCATCAAATATTTATAAGTAATGATTTGTCATTGGAACAGCTAGATACTACTTATAGAGCTACAGAAGCATTATCAGGATAATTTGTCATTCAGATAATCTTGTACAGAATAAAAAGATTTTGAGCAAAGATACTCTCTAACAGCTTTTTTAAAAGCACCGAAATTATCAACTTTTTCTTTGAGAACATTAGGAAGTGCGCCAAATATTTTGATAGTTTCATAATGCACACCTTTCTGGAAGCAAGAAAGTTTAGCACTGGGATAATGGATATTATACTTTTGTCTAGTGTTTATTTTGTGAATAAAATTATTTGTTGTAAATAAGGCACGATTGCATACAAAGGATTTTAGGATCGAGAATATATACATGCAAGGAAGCGTTAAGATCTTCAATCTTGTAAAAAGATCTTTACATGAGCATCTGGTGTGGATGTTAGTAATGATTCTTATAACCCTCTTTTGTATAAGAAATATTTTTTTACTTTCTACTGAGTTGCTCCAAAATAATATACCATACTCCATAATAGAGTTAAAGTATGCATAATATACTAATTTAAGTGTGTCAATAGAACTCACATTAACCAGCTCTCGGATAGCATAACAGGCAGAGCTGAGTTTAGGTAATATATAATTTATGTGAGCTTTCCAATCTAAACATCTGTCCACTTGAAGGCCCAAAAATTTTATGCTGTACATATGCACGATAGCTACGTAAGAGAACTGTTCTGCAGTTCATGGTTTTAAGGTTCAGATTGTGGGATAATCATTGTATATGTTCTCACACACATGCTGAAATATCAAGGTGACTTCTCTTTCAGCATCTGTATCACTGTACATCTCTGCATCTGTATGATATTTGCTAGGTTGAGACAACTACAGATATATCTTCCGTCTCTGTCACCCGCTAGCCATGGAACTGGCAACGTCAAGGCAGGATAACGGCATTGGCTCAACCCATGTTCATTCTTATTTTGTAGCTACTCTAACATAATTGTCAGTATTCATTTGTTTATGAACACTTAATATACGTATGACTGTCACAGTACTTTACAGTCAACTGTTCTCGGAGACAGACGATTTACAGGACATACTCTATCCAGTAACAGCAGTGTAAGTTCGCTGAGTATAGGAATTGGAAGGAGACAGAAGAGAAGGAAGCTAGGGCTAGGGCTCAGTGAATGTTCTATGAGTGAAGGTCAGTGTTCTAGAACTATTGAGCAACGTATACAGTACGCTCCATATAAACCTGAACCATTTCAATAGGCCATAACTTTTAAACCAATAATAGGACACACGTACAACTATGGGATAATATAATAGACAATTGGGAGATTATATTACACTATTTATATCTCAGAGAAAATTTTGGAAGTGTCCTCCACCTGCGTTATTTGTAAGTTAGCTCCTGGCTCTTTTATTGTTTGTACTGACTCTCTAAGTGCTCTTCAGGACTTGCAACAGCACACTGCCGCTCACACACTTGTTTTAAAAATACAGGCCCAGATCTCGCAAATACTCAGTCGCGGATACAATTTTGTTTTTACTTGGACCCCAGGCCATGTTGGGATTTCCGGGAAAGAGGAGGCGGACGCGGCTGCTAAGTCCGCTTGCCGTTTGCCCCGGAGTTTAACAACTACGGTGCCATACCAGGATGTGCAACGTTTTTTCCGCCGCCAACTCCTATCTGCTTGGCAGCAATCCTGGACAGCTTTGGAAGGCACACAACTCCGGGCGATAAAGGAGAGCGTACAACCCTGGCCAACTTCCTGCAGGGATAACCGGCGGGCCGAGGTGATACTCACCCGGCTGAGAATTGGACACACACGAGCGACTCATGGCCATCTGTTAAGAGGGGAACCGGCCCCTGTGTGTGCCTCGTGTTCAGTACGCCTCACGGTGCGGCACGTACTGCTTGATTGCCCGCAGTACACCCGCGTTCGCCAGTCTTTGGGCCTAAGAACTAACTTGCACGATATTTTAGGGGACGACCGAGTGGCCGTGGATAAGGCTCTGCGGTTTGTTTTAGAAATCGGTTTTAATAAACAAGTCTGACTTGTATTTTATATTTATCAATTTTAGAGATTTTAAATTGTTAGTACTGGGATGGGTTTTTTATGTGCTTTTAATAGTTGAGTGTTTATATTTTATCTTACTTTTTAACTTTATGTAGCTTTTAGTTTTTAGAGTTGACTTCGGGCCCAAATGACCTTGTCGACGGGCCCTAAAACACTACACACTCACTCACTCACTCACTCACTCACTCACTCACTCACTCACTCACTCCACCAGCGTCTATACATGTTTGCACTCCTCTCACCATATTCTCTGAAGTTTTACGGAGACAATCCAGGCCAATGTCACTTATTTCGGTTTGAATGGATTCCTTGAAAAGATCAATTTTCCGTGGCCTATTCTTGTATACTATTTTTTTAGATACCTCCACAAGAAGAAATCCGCTGAGGTTAGGTCAGGGGATCTCGCAGGCCACAGACCTTTTGAGATTAATTATCAAAGAAACTGGTTACGCGTTCCATGTTGTCATCAGATGTACGGCACGTTGCTCCATATTTCTGGAAATAACCTTCTCTCAATTCTATATCATCTCCGTAAAATTTCAGAGAATATGGTGAGAGAAGTACAAACATGTATAAATGCTAGTGGTGGACACTTCCAACATTTTCTTTAAGATATAAATAGTGTAATGTAATCTCCCATTTGTGTATTATATTCTCTCGAAATTGCACATGTGTCCTATTTTTGGTTCAAAGGTTTATTGAAATGGTGCAGGTTTATGTGGATCACACTGTACTGGCACTAGAATCACAGGTAATCTCCAAGGCGTAAAAACCAAACTAACCGTCGTGCAGTGGAGTCCAAATAATAGGAAATGAACCAAAGAAATCAGTGATACAAGAGGAGCAACTCCAGCATTCGCCTTGCTCCCAGGGAAAGCCACCAAAATCTTTTTGTCAAGGTGACTGTCTTAAGAATCGAACTTAGAAGCTGCTGAATGTGAAGTCACGGACTCATCTCCCTGGCAACCACACGACAAGTAGATAATATGTTTTCGGGTCTGCTTGTTAAGTGTTCTTCTTTTATTTCTTTTTTAAAGACAGACGTTACGATGCATTAATAATAAGAGGATGACATGAACATTTTGTAGTAAATCGAGGGTGATTTCTGAAGCGTATTGATCAGTAAGACCGACTCTGTAACTAAGACACGATAATGAGCACCGGAGCAATCATCTGTGAGAGTAGTGGTCCAGAGAGATCACTAATTACTGTGGAGCAATAGACGGCGTGCGAGCTGGAAATGGCCACTGATTACACAGAACACTAATTCCCCCACATTCCTCTATGATAGTTATCATTCACTTACACTGAAAGTGCCTCGAAATAATCATCAGGTACTTTATTTCCTTTTATGTTCTCCAGATGAGGAGTCACTCGGAGTTGTGTAACGAGAGAACCGCCCGGGCGTAATCTGTTAGCTTAGACCAAATGAAAATAACATAGTCGTACCTATGGTCAAGAACTTGTGTTGTATTAAACGTAAAGATTTCGTGTTAAACTTACTTTAAAGGCTGTTTAGTTAACGCATGTGCAGTTCGGAGTAAAAGGAACCTGAAATGGAACACTTCAGAAGTGGAACACTGTCGTTGAGGACCAATAGCAACCCTGATTTTCTCGAAATAACAGTCGCATGTCTACTCCACGTGGAGTCTGAGTTGCCAAAGTTCGAACTTCCAGTTGATCTCTTTCATTACGTGCAGAAATTCGTTGTGTGTCACAATGCGGAGACCGTGAGAGAGAAATGCAGTGGTAAATGCAAATGAAATAGTAGATAACTTTCAGTCAAGTGAAAATAATCAAAGTGAAGACAGTGTCAATAACTGCGCCGAGTTATATTACTGGAAAAAAAACTTAAAAGATAAAGTTATAGCGGGAACTGTTTCTAAGCAAATTCACATATAAATATGTGCTGACAAATAATCTTGGTAAGGGGTCGTACAATGAACGTGATGATAAATTCCTGGTATTCACAGAAATGCATTAAGAAATATTGTGACGAAAGGAATACCAAAAGACGCCAATCAAGTGTGAAAATAAAAGGAAACGTTTCTCTAAAGTAGATAATTTCACATGCGATTTAATTCGTCGACAAATTTATAGATTCTATGCAAAAGGGAGAGCGCCCACCTTAGACGAGTTTGTTGCACATTTGCAAGAAATTTGTGATTTTCCTTATGGACACTGCTCTTTGCGCAGCCTCCTAAAGGAGCTGGGTTTCAAATACCGCACTTTGAATAAGTTAATAGTTAATTGTTCTTTCACACTAGCCGGGTGTAGGACGCACTATGAAAGGGTAGAGCCAGAATGAAAAATTCAATGCAGCATAGTAAGTCGCCATTAAGGTAGTTGTCTCATTTGTCTCACTTCCTTCAAGAGTGGCCCCAAGTCTGCGTCCGCCAGCTGCTCCCTCCTCAGGCCTGCGCTATCCCAGCCATCCGCAGGCACTGCCGTGACTACTCGAACTGCTGCGGCACGCTCCTTCTCCTCCACTCTTGTGCATTGGCCGCACTCTTCTGGACAGGGTCTTCGGGACATAGCGTCCGCGTTACCGTGGCTCTTCCCTCCGCGATGTTCCGAGGTGAAGTGGTACTCCTGCAGCCAGTTGTGACTTTGTGGGTTCGTGAAATAATAAAACGAGGTTACAAAACACAAAAAGTACACTTTATTCTCCTCGAAATACACTGTTCAACATTACAAAATTGCTAGAACCTCAAAACTGTTTATTTTTCCAACTCTACATTCAACTGTCTGTCGCTACCGGTAACGATTGGTTCCGAAGTTTTCCGAATCTCCACCGGCCATCATTTTTCATCGGCTTCGCGAGTCTACCGCCAGGGCGACAATACGTAGAAGAAAACTCTCGTCTTCACGTTCATAGCATTCTAAGTGTAATCTCCTATTCCCGTTTTCTGTCACATTGTTTCTTCTGTAAGATTGTGAGGACCCCATTGAGCGCAGATTTTCCTCATCTTTGGGACAGGAATTTGTATGTTCGCCGTTAATTTGTCTCCATCTTAATCCACACGCTCGGATGCAATTTGGGACAGGACTTCTATGTTGGACGCACAATTCTTTCTCTTCTCGTGTGAGTTTTTGCGGCTATCTGTTTTCTCTGGTCACCAATTGTATCATCTTATTTTAAATAAGAGTCATGAGACATCTGTTTTTAAGGCGTGGTTCGGAATAAAGTTTCAGAGAAGTCAAATTCTGTAACTATTTAATTGTATTATTTAGATTACATTTTACTTGAATTTCCTTTCCCAGTCACTTCCAACATGTCGATAAATTATTACTTTGTTATATTTATACAGATTCAAACTATTACTTAAATGTTCTTGATCTTGTACAGCTATTCATCACACTCCACCATTACAACAAAAATCACCCTCTCCCAAGATTATTGATTTTGCGTAACTATCGTTACTTCTCTCTTAATTTTGTGATTGGCCGATTTGATTCCACGTCACAACATTACGTCATATTACGTCATACAATTATTAGTTCGACCAACCACACAATTACATATATTTTTACATATTTAAAGTATTACATATATTTCCATGATCATTTTTTATAAATTTATAAACTTTTCATACTTCAAACATAATCCAAAAGTCTTTTACATCTTTAACTTCTTCTTTAAATATGTGGGAAAACGTACCAGGAGCAACTGCAACTTCCCTTGCTAGTTCAATACAAGACCAACAACGATGTTCTTCCAGCAGTGCTCTAACAGCATTCACATGCACATCATCACTTGCTCATGTGTTCTGCCAGCTCCAAGTTTTTGATGAACGTCTTCCCTTCCTCTACGAAATGTATTCACTCATCTAGCCACGGTACGATAGGGTAAAGAATGTCTACCACAAGCTTCCAATAATTCTGTATGGCATTGTCAAATATTAAGCGTCTTTTGGCAATTATAAGGGTTAGGAAAATCAGGGGGAAACATTCAGTCAGGGAGGATTACCCTCCCTTCTTCAGATGTCACAGCGGAGCTGAAGACTTGATCAAGTGATTTATCATGTCTTGCTGAGGACCACGTACAAAACATTTAGTTTATACTGATCATTACCAATTCACGACGTGAACGCACTTGATGGCAGATTGATATAAGACCATTACGGAGTACGCGGAATAAGAAATGATCCCTTTCTTAGAAAAACGGTTAACAAAGATATCATCTTGAGTTTTATGGCTAAATTGGTACAGTGGACCTAATTAAATCGCATGCTTTGTCACGTATGAACACGATTAAAACTGCCGAGGCAACATATTCCTAAAGCATTACGTTCTGGATTAAGGCGATTTAAAATATTTCAGAAGTAACGCATATGTGAAAAAACAGCAAAATTTCCTTAACCCGGACCTCATTAACCTACACCAGTTTTGGAAAAAAAAAAATTGTTTAGCGTAGTAAATGAAGAATTGTTTTACAGTCGGTAAATTAATATTTTTGGTAGGTACAACTCAGGAATTCTCTTGCCAGCCGGAGAATTCATTCTACTCGCCTCACCTTCTTGACACCAAATTGGAACAGAAACTAAGATAAAGCAGTGGCCTAGTTTGTGTGACTTGACAGAAAACAAGATTGAAGAAGAAGAAAAATAAGTGTGGAAGAATATTTGACAATTTTTCGGCTTGACTCTCGAAATAAAGTATCAATTTCTCTGTTTTTTTTACTACAGTGTGATCCATATAAAACTGAACCACTTAAATAGGCCATAACCAATAATAGGACATTCATGCAACTTTGGGAGAATAAAATACACAATTAGGAGATTATATTATACTATTTACATCTCAGAGAAAATGTTGTAAGTGTCCTCCACCAGCACCTACAAATATTTGCAGACATCTTAACATATTCTCTGAAGTTTTACGGAGAGTATCCTCGCCAATGTTACTTATATTTCCAGCAAGAAGGAGCAACGTGCCATACATCTAATTCTTTTTATTTTAATTTTACGTCCTCCAACGTTAAGTCATATCGGACGACGAATAGAATGGGTGAAATGATGCTCAAATGAGCCCGGGGCCTGTAGAGTTTACAGCTACCCGACATTCGTCTTTCAGAATAAGGGAAAACCCCGGAAAAAAATTATACAGTGTTGTGGACCAGGATTGTAAGGGGGCTGAAAGACCTACAAACCTAATCTGCAACTGGGGCTGTAGCTACTGAAAGGGTAGAGCGAAAGAAACATCTAAGTCAAACTGAACTGAATAAGTATATTTCAAAGATGCCTAGTATTTCTACAATGCCCTCCCTGGATCTGTAAGAGATTAGGGGCGCTTTGATAACATTTAAATACATAATACATAATGCAACTTTACCTTTGGCGATGTGTTGTTTGTATGGCTTGAACCTTATGTGACTGTCAAAAGGTGTACGATCTGGTGCGCCCTGCTGGCGATCTTACCCGTAGCACTTTGAAATAAACTCTTGTTGATTCTTACAGAGACCAGCAAGTCCCCTCTGAAATCTGTGTGAAGTCTCTCCCCCGGGGGCTAACTCAACCAAGCTTAAATAGGGGTCCTACCAGAAAGTCAACTCAGCTATTCCTACGCTAACTGTTAAATTGCACCATATTGTTCAATCATTGTTTACATCATTGAGAACATGTTTAAACCTGTTACTGACAAACTAAGCATTATTTCCCTTGATCAGCAGGATGTGTGATTCATTGTTCAAAACCTGGAGAACAAGTTGAGACCTGTTACAGGTCACCTGTGAATTATTTCCCTAAGCCAGCAGGATGTATGATTCAACAGTCCAAAGTACATTTTTTGGCAGTCAGCAGAATTTATGCTTAATCATACAGATTTTACATACAGTTGTGCCCAGACTCAAGGCATCGAAAATGAATGTTATAGAATAATCATTACAGAAATTTCCAAATCTTGCTCAGCCTATACACGCAACACCAGGTAACTCACCCTGACCGAGGTTCGAACTCGGAACCTCTTGAACTTGAGGCAGACACGCTATCATCTACGCTACCGAGGCGGGCATACATCTAATGACACCATGCAACTTGTAACCAGTTTCCTTCCAGCAGACCAGCAGACCAGCAGATGAGACGAGTCGTCCAGGTTTACCTGGACGGAGTGTTTGCTGTCCAGCACCTAGTCGCTTATTGCGTCTTTATCTGGGCAGTATAAAAGAGTTATCTTTTGTCTCAGGCGATTGTTTTCGGCAGTGGAATATCTAGCCTTATGCGCGCTGTCGCCCCGTGGGGCGTTATGCGCCCAGTGCTGGCTGCGCTCTTCCGCCTGCCTGGGAGGCATCTGAGCACAGTCCGCTTGACAGGCTAGAGGGAAAGGAACAGTGTTTAGGTATTGAGTTTACCCAGCCCATTTCTGGACTTGGGGTTTGGAGTCAGGTGAATGTGGCCCTGTTCAGCTCTAGTTACCCAAAGCATCTTTGGGTAACCGGTAGCTCGGTCGGCAACGAGGAGCCCTGTGGTCGTAACGGCCAAGGGTGTTCACCAGTATGTTTGGATTGGAGTCCAGCCTATCGTAGATGGTGCGGGACCTCTCCCGCACCACGTCCACGATGTAAGGGATCCCAGAGTAGGTATGGAGGATGTGGGACGGGAATCTACGTCCGGTATCGTAGAGCATGCGCAGTGCTCTGTTCTGGAGACGCTGTAGTCTGCGAATAGTGGTGGGAGCCGCTGATCCCCAGACTTCGCAGCCGTACAGAATCAGGGGCGGTATAATCGCCCGATACAGGCGTAGTTTGAGGTGAGTTGGCATGGTGGATTTGAGAATTGGGTATAACTGCGTTAGCGCTGCATGCCCTTGTCCGGCTTTGACCCGGACGTGAGGTGCGTAGGTGAGACCGCGATCGAGGTGGACGCCAAGGTATTTGGCAGTGGGAACCTAAGGGATTTGTCTCTGCCTTAACCCCAGCGACCAATCCGGTCGCCTAACTCGGACCTTAGCCAGGAGAACAGCAGAGCTCTTCTCGGGGTTAATGGCCATCCTCCACTTCTGACTCCAACGGTCAATGGCTCGGAGCTGGCGCTGCAGCGGAGGATGACAATATCTTAGGTTTTTGTTACGCGCCATTATGAGGACGTCGTCAGCATACTGGCACTTAACAGTCTGCGGTTCTAAGGGGAGGTCAGACATGTATGCCGCAAAGAGTAACGGGGACAGTACACTGCCCTCCGGGACACCCTTTGATAATCGAATAATCTTAAAAGGTATCTGGCTCCCCAGATCCTCTGACCTAACCACACCGGATTTTTTTCTTGTGAGAGTATCTAAATATGGGGTTACAAGAATAGGCCACGGGCAATTGATATTCTCAAGAAATCCATTCGAACCGAAAACAATAACATTGGCGAGGATACTCTCCGTAAAACTTCAGAGAATATGGTGAGACGAGTACAAACATGTATAGATGCTGGTGGAGGACACTTCCAGCATTTTCGCTGAGATGTAAATAGTGTAATATAATCTCCCAATTGGGTATTATATTCTCCCAAAGTTGTACGAGTGTCCTATTATTGATTCAAGCGTTACGGCCTATTGAAATGGTTCAGGTGGTTCATCAACATTGTCTAAATCTGATTACTCTTTATTTTCATTTTCAGTAGCACTGCATGATGTAATAATCGTCATTGTCAATGTCTTCTTCATCAGCCTCGTAACAGCCATCAATATTTTTAAAAATGTCTATAAAATATTTTTTCATACTATTGTTTTCTTTTTCATCAGTCTTGTTTTCTGTCAAGTCACACAGACCAGTCCACAACTTTATCAGTTTCTCTTAAAACCTTGTCCCAAGTTAGTCCATCACGCTGGTTCCGAAGTCAACTTCCATCCGAACATCTAGACTGGCTGCTTTCACGGAGCGCAGACAATCTTTAGCAAGATCAATTTGCTCGCCAGAAGTTTCTTAGAACAGTGATCCTTCAGATAGCTAGGCAAGCCTTTGCAATGACTATCCGCTCAGATGGACGCAAATGTAAAAAAAAAAAAAAAAAAAAAAAAAAAAAAAAAAAAAAAAAAAAAAAAAAAAAAAATTAGAGTGGCTATAGAAGCTCAATACTGTAGCCTCAAATACTTCAAACAAAATTTAAAAAAATGGCACCTTTCTAATCCATTTTATCATATTTCTGAGTGTTTTAATTGTAATCTTAACACTGTACTTTTAACTGTATTAGCTTGACTTAGGTTGCAAACAGCAGTTGATTGTAGTTTATATGACTTGAAAGAAAATATGTAAATAAAAAAAAAATAAAAAAACATTAAAAAATGGTGAATATCCTGGAGAACCCACGTAACAATTTTCGAAAGCCAACCACAGCTTAATAAAAAAAAGGAAAGAAAACAAAAAAAGGATGGTAAGGCTACCGATATGACCTCGGTGGGGCCGCCTGGTGATCTAGCACACCTTCTACTAGCTTTGCAGTTTAGTTAACGCATGTGCAGTTCCGAGTTAAAGGAACCTGAGCCGCCCGCCCACTAATGACCGTCATAAATCTATCTCCACACTTCAGAAATGGAACACTGTCGTTGAGGACCAATAGCAACCCTGATTTTCTGGAAATGACAGTGGCATGTCTACTCCACGTGGAATCTCAGTTGCCAAAGTTTCAGCTTCCAGTTGATCTGTTTCATTACGTGCAGAAATTCGTTGTGTGTCACGATGTGGAGACCGTAGGAGGAAATGCAGTGGTAAATGCAAATGAAATAGTGGATAACTTTCAGTCAAGTGAAAATAATCAAAGTGAAGACAGTGTGAATAACTATGCCGAATTGTATTACTGGAAAACCCTCAAAAAACAAAGTTATAACGGGAACTGTTTCTAAGCAAATTCAAGCGCTTATTTTGAACACACATAAATACGTGGTGAAAAATAATCTTGGTAAGGGGTCATGCAATGAACCTGATGATAAATTCTGGGTATTCACAAGATACAGTAAGAAATATTGTGAAGAAAAGGAATACCAAAGACGCCGATCAAGTGTGAAAACAAGAGGAAACGTTTCTCTAAAGTAGATAATTTCACACGCGATTTAATTCGTCGAGAA
The DNA here is from genome assembly GCA_030765055.1 of Mantis religiosa. Taxonomy (NCBI): domain Eukaryota; kingdom Metazoa; phylum Arthropoda; class Insecta; order Mantodea; family Mantidae; genus Mantis; species Mantis religiosa. The sequence continues at coordinate 19,801,639 of CM060951.1, read as the reverse complement.
ATTTATAGATTCTATACAAAAGGGAGAGCGCTCACCTTAGACGAATTGGTTGCACATTTGCCAGAAATTTGTGATTTTCCTTATGAGCATTGCACTTTGCGCGGCCTCCTAAAGGAGCTGGGTTTCAAATACTGCACTTTGAATAAGATAAGGGTTATTGTGGAATCCAGTAGACTTGTAGCTTGGCGATATATATATATATATATATATATATATATATATATATATATATATATATATATATATATATATATATATATTTGTCAAAACTAAGGAAGTTTTGCAGTAATGGACACAAGATAAGTTATTTAGAGGAAACCTCGTACGTTACCCATGACGTATCGAGAAAGGTGGCAACCTTGCAGAAAGATCTGGGTGAAGGAGGGTCGGGGGTTGTAAAACCATTATAAGGGTTCGTCAAAGGCAGAAGCCGACGTGCACACGCGTTAAATAAACAGACTTTACGCGGGAATGTATAGCTTCCCCCAACCTCATCCGGAGACGTACCCGATCTCCCACGGGTATCGCAAACCAATGACCCTCGAGTCCAACCTAATCCGAACAACTCCCTATGAGGGAGAGGCTCGAATATTCGGCCTGAGGTTCCTCTAGTAGCTTCCTCATATGAAACATCGTGGAAAATATGAATCGTTGTTCCTACCAATACACCTATGGCCTCTGCCACTTCGGAACTATCGTTCGACGGTCAGCGAGAAGTATATCGTGGACATTTTCAGTGACTTTTTTTTTTTTTTTTTTGGCCTTCGGTAAAATCCCATATGGCCATCGTGGGAAAAAATTAGAAAAATAATGTAAGGAAAATTAAGAGGATGGGAGGAGACTAGATCTGTGGATCACTTTCTTTAAGAAATTGAAGAAGAGCTTGGTATACAGGTTTGTGGCATAACTGCAATATGGTGTTGACGCTAGCGGGAAAAGGAACAGACTGCTGAAGTAGGCGGCGGAGGAAGGAAGAACGGTGGGCTCGGTAGCGAGAGCAACTGAACAGGAGGTGATTGAGGTCAGCGGTTTCGCCTGGGTCATCAGGACATACAGGGGAATCGATGGGAAGTAGTCGGTGTAGATGCGCAGGGTAACATCCATGTCCAAGTCGCATTCTAATGATGGAGGTGAGATGTCGACGTGCAATCCTGAAGCTGGAGAACCAAGGGGTCGTGGATAGATGCGTCTGAACGGCGGCGTAGTGTTTGCCTTTGATGGACTGCGAACGAATCCAGGCGTCATTCCAGCGACAATAGGCGTCACGATGAAGGACCGGGAAGAAATCCGTGTAGGGCAGTTGGATGCCTTGGAAGGTGCCTTGAGTGAGTCCCTCTTTTGCCAGGCGATCGGCGACTTCATTGTATCGAATTCCGACACGCCCTCTGATCCAAAGGAAGTGAATTTCAGTGACTTCCTCGGTAACCACATCTGCAGGGCGTCCTGGGCTTTCCTCGTCAAAAACGGATGTTCAGCCGCGTTTAAATTTGTTATCTCAATATCTAACTGTTCATAGAAAGTGAAGGATTTGCATAAACAGCGTCCAATTTTGCTTTTATGGCAAGTTTTGCCATCTAAATTTAAAAAGCGAATATTTGAACGATGCTGCAGTTTTTCTCCATTTAAGCACAAAAGAACAAGCTGAGCAACTTATTGAAATGTCTGTAAAATTCAAACTAACCTGTGAATCAGCACCAAATTTGTTTTCAAAACGTGTAATAAATGATAGTACATGATGTTAAAACAAACTTTTCTTAGTAAACACCACGGGTGCTTATTCAATTAATTAACCTCGTAAAAATATGGACCGTTTTAGGGGAAAAGAAAACTGTTAACCATCTTTTTACCAGCACTGGGACTTTTAAAGGCAGACTTAGATTCTGCTAGAAAGACCCGTTAAGGAGATAAAAAAAATTAAAATGTCACTGAAAATTGTCTTTATTTGAGGGGAAATAAAAAGTAAGTGAGGTGAGTACAATGAATTCGCCCCTGGCAAGAGAATTCGAGTAATGTACTTACTGAGCATAACAACTTAATGTCTTCATTTATAATGCCAAACATATATTCTTTTTTCAAAACTGGTCCGGATTGTCCATACGTCCGGGTTAACAGGTGTTGCTGTATATGTTTTCTTAATCTGAGACTAGTAGTAAAGATATATTTACACTTGGCAATGCCTGTGATGCAACTAATAGAAGATATTATTCAGAATTGAGCCTTATTTACGATATCGGTTTAACCAATCGATCTTAAAAATGTAAAATATTCAGGTATTTAAAGCATAGAGCTTGCTCTTCAAGGGAGAATGTACAACATCAGTGTATTTTCTTAAAGAAGGCAAGAAATTCAGTGGCCATGATACCCAACCTGTTCTCCTGACAGGGCTTCATTTGACTCATATATCTCTTCACTGTAATAAACGGCAGGTGATATCCAGATCACTGCCCCCTCCAGTCAAAACCTGCTGAGAAGGCGGAGTAACTCCAGCAGCAACTCTGTCATAGATCCGGGTTCGAGAAACCGAGTTAAACACAAATAATTATATGTCCAACCCAACTACAGCATTCGGGACCGGTCCTCCATGTAGTTGGATAGGTAGACTGAAAAATTCAATACCGTAGCTCGGATTTGAACCACGGGCTCCGTGCGGTTGCTCATGATCACTGAGCTACTATGGCAATACGCAAGCGTGACATTAAAGTCTCCAACTGTCTCCTATTTTTACTGATAAACCACTCAGGAGAGTTGTTTGTAATAACTATATGACTAGTCTCCTGTATGCCCTTGTATCTAAAACCGAAGGTGCAACGAAGTATATTTATACATTGTGTCGGGAATTTGGGTCAGATAATGTTCATTCTGATTTGTTACTTGGATCCTCTCATACACGGCATCCGGGCCAACATGAGCTCCAAAATTATGTTCATACATTCACTTCCATGATTATTTTGAAGTATCAATCGAATTCTAAATAAGTCATGAGACATGTGTTTCAAGGAGTGGTTGGGAATATTTTACTATATTTATACTACCAGACTGAAGAACATATCACTCTCCTCAAGATTATTTACTTCTTGTAACTTACAAAACTGAAGAACATATCACTTTTAAAAATTATTAACTTATCGTAATTAAACAAGGCTGAAGAACATATCACTTTTCTCAAGATTATTGACTTCTTGTCACTATCGTTATTTCTACTTTATTTACATAATTAGTTTTTATAAATTTATAAACCTTTCATACTTCAAACATAACCAAAAAGGACTGTTACAACATTCACAGTGAATTTGTAGTAAGTGAAGAAATGTTTCCTGTAAAGAGTGCGCTGAAGAGACAGCCTGAGTTTACTTCAAAACGCTTTCTTATTAACATATATTTTATAGAGAACAACTTTCAAATAAGCTGATTGTCCAGGAGACAACTTTTGGTTAAAACAGTACATCTTGCTGTACATAGATGGCAGCACCTGTCATATCTTATCGCACGGAAAGAAATTTGTGATTGTCTAGCAAGTTTTATTACAAATTTTAATTTTGTTCATAAGATGTCGCTTAGATTTCACTAGCTTTTGTTTCATATAGAGAGATATTTTCTGTACTGAATATTCAGAAACTGGGGAATGTATATATAATTGATTGTGCGAAAGAAAGGCTTTTGAGACAAGTATATCTAAACGGATTTTAGCAGTTGTAGTTGAGTTGAGTTGTCTTTCATGAATCTTCGTTAATGTGAATATTGCATTTTAGTTTCTAGAGTAACTACAAAATAATAATGTGCATGGGTTGGACCAATACGGTTATCGTACTGTCTTGATGTTGCCAGTTCCACGGCTAGCGGGCGACAGAGATGGAAGATATAGGTATCATGATTTTGTTGGAACTTTTATCTAATTATAAACAACAAACGATTTAGTACAAAAATGTCACCTGAGTTGCGGGATGTTACCAGTACCCCATGTGCAACAACAGTCCATAAAAATTTCTCACATATCTTCTAATTCGATAGAAAGTGTTAGTGGCTTTTAGATCAGTTATTCTATTCACATGGCCTTCTCCGTTAATTGTATGAATAACATTTATGACAATGACTATCTCTAATTTATTTTAATCCAGTATGTCAAAAATGTCATCGTTATTTATGTATCCTGTATCATATTTAGCCGGCCTTGGTAGCGTGGTCGTAGCATGTCTGCTTCTCGTTCAAGAGGTCCCGAGTTCGAATCTCGGTCAGGGTGAGTTACCTGGATAAGGATTTTACCGGGGTTTTCCCTGATCCTGTAATACAAATGTAAAGTAACTCTAAGCTCCATGGATCTCGGACTCATTTGAGCATCATTTCATCCATTTCATTCATCGTCCGATATGACTTAACGTTGGAGGACGTAAATTACAAAAAAAAAAAAAAAAAAAAAAAAAAAAAAAAAAAAAAATCCCTGTATCATATTAACATGCACTGTAAGAGAGAGATATTTTACAAATAAATAAAAGTATATTTCCTTATATAAACAAAAGACATAAAACTGCCAAATCTTTTACGAGCTGGTCGCTAAGTAGTGACATTGATATGACATTGTCTTTGTGTCATAAGAGTTTATTGAACATCTTGTGTTAAATTGTGGGAAAATACTCAACATAAGTAAAAGTTTGGTATTTAATAAACTTGACGTTTCCGAGTTTTACTTTATACAAACAAAAGAACACGCAGAAATCTTTATAAAGACAATGTTTTGTTTTATATTCACGAAGACTCAAAACGTACATTTGTAATTTGTTATTTGTAACTAGTGGCAGTGTCCTGGCGGAAGTCTCAACAGCACCTGACTTCCGCCAGGACACTTCGATTGCACTGCCACTGAAGATGTCTGCCGCAGCCGCAGACGAAACGTCTGGGAAGATAAGGAAGGAACCCAGTAGACCAAGGCCCAAAAGCCCGGTTTATACTTTATATTATACTGACACCGGCCGTGAAAACTTACGAATTTTAATTGAACATTGGTGTTAAGTGTAAGGTACACTAAAAGAATTGTAGTTTGTTATATTGTGATCGTTTTAGCTGGTAGTGTTTTGTCCATTACTAGAGCCCGGTTTTGTAAGCACAATCAAATGGTGAAATAAGCAAGCAAATAAGTACGAAAAGTAAAACAAAGACGCACTAAAGGTAAGCAAATAAAAAATAAAAATTTAATCATAAACGTATTGGTTAGTAGAATTTTTAACTAACTCATGCTTTTTACAGTACACAAAAGAGTTATGTTGGGATTTGTTCCATTTATACTCCGCCTTTAACTGCTATGGTCATATCGGCGGCCGTTCTCCTTTGGAACATATCGAAGTTGTTAACTCGTATTCGTTGGGTTTTAATCATTAGATCACGTCACATTCAAACTCTCATTCATACTTCCAGACTCTGGGGAAGATGAGGAATTATCTTGGTCGGAGAAAGCCTTTAACTACAATGGTCATATAGGCGGTCGTTCTGCTTTGGAACATATCGAAGTTGTTAACTCGTACTCGTTGGGTTTTAATAATTAGATCACGTACACATTCACACTCTCATTCATACTTCCAGACTCTGGGGAAGATGAGGAATTATCTTGGTCGGAGAAAGCCTTTAACTGCAATGGTCATATCGGCGGCTGTTCTACTTTGGAACATATCGAAGGTGTTAACTCGTATTCGTTGGGTTTTAATCATTAGATCACGTACACATTCACACCCTCATTCATACTTCCAGACTCTGGGGAAGATGAGGAATTATCTTGGTCGGAGGAAGCCTTTAACTCCAATGGTCATATTGGCGGCCGTTCTGCTTTGGAACATATCGAAGGTGTTAACTCGTATTCGTTGTGTTTTAATCATTAGATCACGTACACATTCACACTCTCATTCATAATTCCAGACTCTGGGGAAGATGGGGAATTATCTTGGTCGGAGAAAGTCTTTAACTGCAATGGTCATATCGGCGGCAGTTCTCCTTTGGAACATATCGAAGGCGTTAACTCGTATTCGTTGGGTTTTAATCATTAGATCACGTACACATTCACAATCTCATTTATACTTCCAGACTCTGGGGAAGATGAGGAATTATCTTGGTTGGAGAAAGACTTTAACTCCAATGGTCATATTGGCGGCCGTTCTCCTTTGGAACATATCGAAGATGTTAACTGTAATCGTTGGGTTTTAATCATTAGATCACGTACACATTCACACTCTCATTCATACTTCCAGACTCTGGGGAAGATGGGGAATTATCTTGGTCGGAGAAAGCCTTTAACTGCAATGGTCATATCGGCGGCCGTTCTCCTTTATAACATATCGAAGGTGTTAACTCGTATTTGTTGGGTTTTAATCATTAGATCACGTACACATTCACACTCTCATTCATACTTCCAGACTCTGGGGAAGATGAGGAATTATCTTGGTCGGAGAAAGCCTTTAACTGCAATGGTCATATCGGCGGCCGTTCTCCGTTGGAACATATCGAAGGTGTTAACTCGTATTCGTTGGGTTTTAATCATTAGATCACGTACACATTCACACACTCATTCATTCTTCCAGACTCTGGGGAAGATGAGGAATTATCTTGGTCGGAGAAAGCCCTTAACTACAATGGTCATATCGGCGGCCGTTCTCCTTTGGAACATATCGAAGGTGTTAACTCGTATTCGTTGGGTTTTAATCATTAGATCACGTACACATTTGTACTCTCAGTCATACTTCCAGACTCTGGGGAAGATGAGGAATTATCTTGGTCGGAGAAAGCCTTTAACTGCTATGGTCATTTCGGCGGCCGTTCTCCTTTGGAACATATCGGAGATGTTAACTCGTATTCGTTGTGTTTTAATCATTAGATCACGTACACATTCGCACTCTCATTCATACTTCCAGACTCTGGGGAAGATGAGGAATTATCTTGGTCGGAGAAAGCCTTTAACTGCAATGGTCATATCGGCGGCCGTTCTCCTTTGGAACATATCGAAGGTGTTAACTCGTATTCGTTGGGTTTTAATCATTAGATCACGTACACATTCACACTCTCATTCATACTTCCAGACTCTGGGGAAGATGGGGAATTATCTTGGTCGGAGAAAGCCTTTAACTGCAATGGTCATATCGGCGGCCGTTCTCCTTTGGAACATATCGAAGGTGTTAACTTGTATTCGTTGTGTTTTAATCATTAGATCACGTACACATTCACACTCTCATTCATACTTCCAGACTCTGGGGAAGATGAGGAATTATCTTGGTCGGAGAAAGCCTTTAACTCCAATGGTCATATCGGCGGCCGTTCTCCTTTGAAACGTATCGAAGTTGTTAACTCGTATTCGTTGGGTTTTAGTCATTAGATCACGTACACATTCACACTCACATTCATACATCCAGACTCTGTGGAAGATGAGGAATTATCTTGGTCGGAGAAAGTCTTTAATTGCAACGGTCATATCGGCGGCCGTTCTCCTTTGGAACATATCGAAGGTGTTAACTCGTATTCGTTGGGGTTTAATCATTAGATCACGTACACATTCACACTCTCATTCATACTTCCAGACTCTGGGGAAGATGAGGAATTATCTTGGCCGGAGAAAGCCTTTAACTCCAATGGTCATATCGGCGGCCGTTCTCCTTTGAAACGTATCGAAGTTGTTAACTCGTATTCGTTGGGTTTTAGTCATTAGATCACGTACACATTCACACTCACATTCATACTTCCAGACTCTGTGGAAGATGAGGAATTATCTTGGTCGGAGAAATCTTTAACTGCAACGGTCATATCGGCGGCCGTTCTCCTTTGGAACATATCGAAGCTGTAAACTCGTATTCGTTGGGTTTTAATCATTAGATCACGTACACATTCACACTCTCATTCATACTTCCAGACTCTGGAGAAGATGAGGAATTATGTTGGTCGGAGAAAGCCTTTAACTGCAATGGTCATATCGGCGGCCGTTCTCCTTTGGAACATATCGAAGGTGTTAACTCGTATTCGTTGGGTTTTAATCATTAGATCACGTACACATTCACACTCTCATTCATACTTCCAGACTCTGGGGAACATGAGTAATTATCTTGGTCCTAGAAAGCCTTCAACTACAATGGTCATATCGGCGGCCGTTCTCCTTTAGAACATATCGAAGGTGTTAATTCTTTTTCTTTGGGTTTAAATCATTAGATCACGTACACATTCACACTCTCATTCATACTTCCAGACTCTGGGGAAGATGAGGAATTATCTTGGCCGCAGAAAGCCTTTAACTACAATGGTCATATCGGCGGTCGTTCTCCTTTGGAACATATCGAAGGTGTTAACTCGTATTCGTTGGGTTTTAATCATTACATCACGTACACATTCACACTCTCATTCATACTTCCAGACTCTGGGGAAGATGAGGAATTATCTTGGTCGGAGAAAGCCTTTAACTCCAATGGTCATGACGGCGGCCGTTCTCCTTTGAAACGTATCGAAGTTGTTAACTCGTATTCGTTGGGTTTTAGTCATTAGATCACGTACACATTCACACTCACATTCATACATCCAGACTCTGTGGAAGATGAGGAATTATCTTGGTCGGAGAAAGTCTTTAACTGCAACGGTCATATCGGCGGCCGTTCTCCTTTGGAACATATCGAAGGTGTTAACTCGTATTCGTTGGGGTTTAATCATTAGATCACGTACACATTCACACTCTCATTCATACTTCCAGACTCTGGGGAAGATGAGGAATTATCTTGGCCGGAGAAAGCCTTTAACTCCAATGGTCATATCGGCGGCCGTTCTCCTTTGAAACGTATCGAAGTTGTTAACTCGTATTCGTTGGGTTTTAGTCATTAGATCACGTACACATTCACACTCACATTCATACTTCCAGACTCTGTGGAAGATGAGGAATTATCTTGGTCGGAGAAAGTCTTTAACTGCAACGGTCATATCGGCGGCCGTTCTCCTTTGGAACATATCGAAGCTGTAAACTCGTATTCGTTGGGTTTTAATCATTAGATCACGTACACATTCACACTCTCATTCATACTTCCAGACTCTGGGGAAGATGAGGAATTACCTTGGCCGCAGAAAGCCTTTAACTACAATGGTCATATCGGCGGCCGTTCTCCTTTGGAACATATCGAAGGTGTTAACTCGTATTTGTTGGGTTTTAATCATTAGATCACGTACACATTCACACTCTTATTCATACTTCCAGACTCTGGGGAAGATGAGGAATTATCTTGGCCGGAGAAAGCCTTTAACTACAATGGTCATATCGGCAGCCGTTCTCCTTTGGAACATGTCGAAGGTGTTAACTCGTATTCGTTGGGTTTTAATCATTAGATCACGTACACATTCACACTCACATTCATACATCCAGACTCTGTGGAAGATGAGGAATTATCTTGGTCGGAGAAAGTCTTTAACTGCAACGGTCATATCGGCGGCCGTTCTCCTTTGGAACATATCGAAGGTGTTAACTCGTATTCGTTGGGGTTTAATCATTAGATCACGTACACATTCACACTCTCATTCATACTTCCAGACTCTGGGGAAGATGAGGAATTATCTTGGCCGGAGAAAGCCTTTAACTCCAATGGTCATATCGGCGGCCGTTCTCCTTTGAAACGTATCGAAGTTGTTAACTCGTATTCGTTGGGTTTTAGTCATTAGATCACGTACACATTCACACTCACATTCATACTTCCAGACTCTGTGGAAGATGAGGAATTATCTTGGTCGGAGAAATCTTTAACTGCAACGGTCATATCGGCGGCTGTTCTCCTTTGGAACATATCGAAGCCGTAAACTCGTATTCGTTGGGTTTTAATCATTAGATCACGTACACATTCACACTCTCATTCATAGTTCCAGACTCTGGGGAAGATGAGGAATTATCTTGGCCGCAGAAAGCCTTTAACTACAATGGTCATATCGGCGGCCGTTCTCCTTTGGAGCATATCGAAGGTGTTAACTCGTATTCGTTGGGTTTTAATCATTAGATCACGTACACATTCACACCCTCATTCATACTTCCAGACTCTGCGGAAGATGAGGAATTATCTTGGTCGGAGGAAGCCTTTAACTCCAATGGTCATATTGGCGGCCGTTCTGCTTTGGAACATATCGAAGGTGTTAACTCGTATTCGTTGTGTTTTAATCATTAGATCACGTACACATTCACACTCTCATTCATAATTCCAGACTCTGGGGAAGATGGGGAATTATCTTGGTCGGAGAAAGTCTTTAACTGCAATGGTCATATCGGCGGCAGTTCTCCTTTGGAACATATCGAAGGCGTTAACTCGTATTCGTTGGGTTTTAATCATTAGATCACGTACACATTCACAATCTCATTTATACTTCCAGACTCTGGGGAAGATGAGGAATTATCTTGGTTGGAGAAAGACTTTAACTCCAATGGTCATATTGGCGGCCGTTCTCCTTTGGAACATATCGAAGATGTTAACTGTAATCGTTGGGTTTTAATCATTAGATCACGTACACATTCACACTCTCATTCATACTTCCAGACTCTGGGGAAGATGGGGAATTATCTTGGTCGGAGAAAGCCTTTAACTGCAATGGTCATATCGGCGGCCGTTCTCCTTTGGAACATATCGAAGGTGTTAACTCGTATTCGTTGGGGTTTAATCATTAGATCACGTACACATTCACACTCTCATTCATACTTCCAGACTCTGGGGAAGATGAGGAATTATCTTGGCCGGAGAAAGCCTTTAACTCCAATGGTCATATCGGCGGCCGTTCTCCTTTGAAACGTATCGAAGTTGTTAACTCGTATTCGTTGGGTTTTAGTCATTAGATCACGTACACATTCACACTCACATTCATACTTCCAGACTCTGTGGAAGATGAGGAATTATCTTGGTCGGAGAAAGTCTTTAACTGCAACGGTCATATCGGCGGCCGTTCTCCTTTGGAACATATCGAAGCTGTAAACTCGTATTCGTTGGGTTTTAATCATTAGATCACGTACACATTCACACTCTCATTCATACTTCCAGACTATGGAGAAGATGAGGAATTATCTTGGTCGGAGAAAGCCTTTAACTGCAATGGTCATATCGGCGGCCGTTCTCCTTTGGAACATATCGAAGGTGTTAACTCGTATTCGTTGGGTTTTAATCATTAGATCACGTACACATTCACACTCTCATTCATACTTCAAGACTCTGGGGAACATGAGTAATTATCTTGGTCGGAGAAAGCCTTTAACTACAATGGTCATATCGGCGGCCGTTCTCCTTTAGAACATATCGAAGGTGTTAATTCTTATTCTTTGGGTTTAAATCATTAGATCACGTACACATTCACACTCTCATTCATACTTCCAGACTCTGGGGAAGATGAGGAATTACCTTGGCCGCAGAAAGCCTTTAACTACAATGGTCATATCGGCGGCCGTTCTCCTTTGGAACATATCGAAGGTGTTAACTCGTATTTGTTGGGTTTTAATCATTAGATCACGTACACATTCACACTCTTATTCATACTTCCAGACTCTGGGGAAGATGAGGAATTATCTTGGCCGGAGAAAGCCTTTAACTACAATGGTCATATCGGCAGCCGTTCTCCTTTGGAACATGTCGAAGGTGTTAACTCGTATTCGTTGGGTTTTAGTCATTAGATCACGTACCAATTCGCACTCTCATTCATACTTCCAGACTCTGGGGAAGATGAGGAATTATGTTGGTCGGAGAAAGCCTTTAACTGCAATGGTCATATCGGCGGTCGTTCTCCTTTGGAACATGTCGAAGGTGTTAACTCGTATTCGTTGGGTTTTAATCATTAGATCACCTACACATTCACACTCTCATTCATACTTCCAGACTCTGGGGAAGATGAGGAATAATCTTGGTCGGAGAAAGCCTTTAACTCCAATGGTCATGTCGGCGGCCGTTCTCCTTTGAAACGTATCAAAGTTGTTAACTCGTATTCGTTGGGTTTTAGTCATTAGATCACGTACACATTCACACTCACATTCATACATCCAGACTCTGTGGAAGATGAGGAATTATCTTGGTCGGAGAAAGTCTTTAACTGCAACGGTCATATCGGCGGCCGTTCTCCTTTGGAACATATCGAAGGTGTTAACTCGTATTCGTTGGGGTTTAATCATTAGATCACGTACACATTCACACTCTCATTCATACTTCCAGACTCTGGGGAAGATGAGGAATTATCTTGGCCGGAGAAAGCCTTTAACTCCAATGGTCATATCGGCGGCCGTTCTCCTTTGAAACGTATCGAAGTTGTTAACTCGTATTCGTTGGGTTTTAGTCATTAGATCACGTACACATTCACACTCACATTCATACTTCCAGACTCTGTGGAAGATGAGGAATTATCTTGGTCGGAGAAAGTCTTTAACTGCAACGGTCATATCGGCGGCCGTTCTCCTTTGGAACATATCGAAGCTGTAAACTGGTATTCGTTGTGTTTTTATCATTAGATCACGTACACATTCACACTCACATTCATACTTCCAGACTCTGGGGAAGATGAGGAATTATGTTGGTCGGAGAAAGCCTTTAACTGCAATGGTCATATCGGCGGTCGTTCTCCTTTGGAACATATCGAAGGTGTTAACTCGTATTCGTTGGGTTTTAATCATTAGATCACGTACACATTCACACTCTCATTCATACTTCCAGACTCTGGGGAAGATGGGGAATTATCTTGGTCGGAGAAAGCCTTTAACTCCAATGGTCATATCGGCGGCCGTTCTCCTTTGAAACGTATCGAAGTTGTTAACTCGTATTCGTTGGGTTTTAGTCATTAGATCACGTACACATTCACACTCACATTCATACTTCCTGACTCTGTGGAAGATGAGGAATTATCTTGGTCGGAGAAAGTCTTTAACTGCAACGGTCATATCGGCGGCCGTTCTCCTTTGGAACATATCGAAGCTGTAAACTCGTATTCGTTGGGTTTTAATCATTAGATCACGTACACATTCACACTCTCATTCATAGTTCCAGACTCTGGGGTAGATGAGGAATTATCTTGGACGGAGAAAGCCTTTAACTGCAATGGTCATATCGGCAGTCGTTCTCCTTTGAAACATATCGAAGGTGTTAACTCATATTCCTTGGGTTTTAATCATTAGATCTCGTACACATTCACACTCTCATTCATACTTCCAGACTCTGGGGAAGATGAGGAATTATGTTGGTCGGAGAAAGCCTTTAACTGCAATGGTGATATCCGCGGCCGTTCTCCTTTGTAACATATCGAAGGTGTTAACTTGTATTTGTTGGGTTTTAATCATTAGATCACGTACACATTCACACTCTCATTCATACTTCCAGACTCTGGGGAAGATAAGGAATTATCTTGGTCGGAGAAAGTCTTTAACTCCAATGGTCATATCGGCGGCCGTTCTCCTTTGGAACATATCGAAGGTGCTAACTCGTATTTGTTGTGTTTTAATTATTAGATCACGTACACATTCACACTCTCATTCATACTTCCAGACTCTGGGGAAGATGAGGAATTATGTTGGTCGGAGAAAGCCTTTAACTGCAATGGCCATATCGGCGGTCGTTCTCCTTTGGAACATATCGAAGTTGTTAACTCGTATTTGTTGGGTTTTAATCATTAGATCACGTACACATTCGCACTCTCATTCATACTTCCAGACTCTGGGGGAGATGAGGAATTATCTTGGTCGGAGAAAGCCTTTAACTGCAATGGTCATATCGGCGGTCGTTCTCCTTTGGAACATATCGAAGTTGTTAACTCGTATTCGTTGGGTTTTAATCATTAGATCACGTACACATTCGCACTCTCATTCATACTTCCAGACTCTGGGGGAGATGAGGAATTATCTTGGTCGGAGAAAGTCTTTAACTCCAATGGTCATATCGGCGGCCGTTTTTAGAAATTTTACAGAGTCTTGTAACCAGGATTTTTCATTGATACCTTACTGAGTTTCTCAAAGGCAGTTTTGGCAATACTGTGAGTCTCTGAAGACAACGTTACTGAAATTTCATATGTCAAAGAAAATGAATGCTCCAAGGTATTATTTCGAGTTTCCAACTGTGTTATAGTAGCAGGTATTTTGGAGAAGCGGTTATGGCTGTACTGTATCTTATCTTGGATGCCAATATTACCAAAACATTCTTGTGCTGTGGCGATGTTACATCTAAGGAGTACAACACTCTTTTGTTTCATTGAAATGTTCTGTGTAGAATGACACAGCCTTTAACCAAGAACCCGATCGAGTTGAAACTGACTGAGGAGGTAAAGACAAATTTGGAAGGACTAACTCTAATCGTTGACAGGACACTTTCTTTACGCTAGAGACAAGAAGATCCTCGTTTTTATAGTTATATATAATTCTCCACTTATCATCACATAATAATATAAAATAATAAATAAAATTAACAATAAATACTAACTCCTGACTCTTTACCCGAGACGGTGATTGCTAGGTGTGAAAATTTACTTTTAAATTAATATGATTTGGATAAAATAAGCTATTTTAGTTAAAAAGTATAAAATAAGAAAGCAAGCGCCTTATTTCAGCAAAAAAGCATTTATAAGCACTTTGCTTAGACATATGGGCTCTATCCATTACTTTAAAGGCTTATTTTCCAACATGCCGTGTCGGGTATTATGGAATATCACCTAGTTATTAATATCCGACGTCAAAATATAACGTTCCACATAACCGTACAATATTGTGACTTTGTGGGTTCATGAAATTTAAAGTCTAATTGCGCAAGCTAAAAATGTTCTTTATTTCCACCGAATTACAGTTGGAACACTTGCCGATTACACAGAATTTCGTAGCGCACACAATTACAATTCGTCAGTTTTTTTGTTTTTCCCCGTCCGGGTGTCTTATGCCACAGTACCTAGCCGCTTTGCGGCTTAACCTGCGAAATGAGCTAGTATTTGGTTCCATGTTCTGCTGGGGTGTTTGAAAGTATTTGGAATTTGGAGTGGTTGCCTCTTTTGAGTTAAATCTCGTGGGCAGCTGCACTTAATCGTTCCCCCATTTGGGGAGACACGATTTAATTTTTTTGCTCCGTTTTGGCTACAGGTTGTGTAGCGCTTGATCCATCAGGCGTAAAAATTGGTCCCAGAGATATCTGGGGGTTTTCTTGGGTTAACCAAGGGGTCCCAAGACGTCTCTCGGCAGTCTGAAGGACGGCAAGCGTCTTTGATCTCTCGGATCATACCTTCCCAGGGAGTTCACTAAAGGGTTGGGGTGAATTTGGATTTTGTCGTTCATTGATCGTGCCCTCTCGCAAATGACATCGACAATGTACGGGATCTGGGAGTGCTCATGTAGGATATGATCAGGAAATCTCCAGTCTGTATCGTAAATGATGCGGAGTGCCTTGTTCTGCAGCGTTTGGAGCCTGACGAAAGTGGTATTAGCCACTGTTCCCCAGATCTCACAGCCGTACAGAATCATAGGCGGAATGATCGCCCGATACAGCTGGAGTTTGAGTCGGATGGGTATAGTTGAGCGGAAAATAGGGTATAGGCTCCAGAGTGCGACGTGCCCCAGCTGGACCTTGCCCTTGGCGTGCGGAACCTAAGTTAACTTACGGTCCAGCGTCACTCCGAGATACTTCGCCGTTTGCACCCATGGGATTCTACGGCGACGTAAAACGAAGTTCTGCTGCAACCGGTTGGCTCTGGTTTTCGCCAGGAGAATAGCTGAACTCTCTCGCCAACTGCAGCCCCTTTTTATAGGAAGATTGCTTTTTCTGGAAGTCTCGCGGTTCAGTGAACCACCCCGAAGGTTCCAGACGCCAGCGAAAGGGAAAGAGATGGCTAGTGATGTTTTTCCAACCATCCCTTCGTTAGCGCTACAAGACAAATGGGTAGGCGTTCCGGATGCTTCCTGGCTCTCACCCGGCCGTCAGTTGGTCGTGTCTTCCGATAATTGGGTGACAGAAATCAAGTTTAAAATGAGTTTTCAGTATGTTATTAGTAGCTAAACAATAATTACTATTTATACAAATAGAAATGTCGCATAAGTTATATTCAAAGTATATTTTTTAAAAAATAATAATTGAAATGGAGGAAAAAGTCTATTTCTTCTGTTCTTCCAGATTTGTTGTCTTGGTCAATTAATATTTGTTTATATTTTTTTTCTCTTTTAAACTAATCATGTTTCGTCTTTTATGAAATTTAATTAATTTTTTAAGATTTTAAAGAAACTGTTCCATAATACCCGACTATTTCATATTAACCTCCATTTGTAACTTTTTTTCTAAATACATTGTTTTAAAACCAGAACATGAATAGAAGTTTTTTACAAGTGATAGTTCAGTTGAATTAGTTATAGTATCCACTGATGATGACTTGGCGATTTTTGTTTAAAAACTTGTTAAATTATTTTGGAAATATAAATGGTATTTAATAATTCTTCCTCTCATACACGTTCCCTGACGACTTATTATCTGTAAGCACATATTAGACTATTTTTAAGCCAGTTTATTGAAATTAATAAAAATATTTAGGAACCGTTTACATAAACAACCTGATTAAAATGGATTAATTTTTGTGTAAAGGGTTACAACGTACCAATTTTAATAAGTGAAATAATTTTGAGAGCGACTGTACTTTCACCGAAGTTCTGTGAAGTATAAACTCATAAACTGTAATCCTTCGAGGAAAATAGAAAAAGAATCATTAGGTCTCTCAACGCTCTTCCAACATACATATTAAGGGTTTTGTAGTGCGTTCATTGTCAGTTTAGTTGTTACAAGTGATGAAGTACGAATAGAAGAAAATTGTAAGCTTTGCTGATTTTTAAAAATATAGTTTTTATGTACACAAATTATATAAAATGAGTTCTAAACATAAGGTATTATTACTGGAGGAAAAAAATCAACGTTATTGAAGAACACGAAAACAATAAACGCCCAGCCAAAAAATGTAACTGTGAGATTAACAGATTAACAGATTTATGAGATTTTGAAAAACAAAATAAAAATTAAAGACGATTGGTTAAAGGGAACAGCAGGGCATACGAAACGCCTCACAAAGTCTACAGAGTATGACGAGCTAAATCGTGCTGTGTTTGAGTTTTTTTTTTTTTTTTCGAGTGCAGGAAATATCCATTTATGGATTTCCACTGTGTTGGAGGACACAGTAGGGTATGTGGGCTTCACCTCAAGGGTACTACTACACTAAAAAACCTCCACCGGATTGGGAAGGAGAAATGTGCTGCGGTACCGCCTTAAGCACCCGCGCATTCCAGGAGATGATCGTAGCTGTCTCGCAGTGCGATTCAGCTCAGTGGGTTTCTGATGCAGGGATACAGGCTTGACATGAAGCACAGCCTGATCCACTGCCTATTGTGGGTAGGATTCCTGGTGTTATTTGTTGGGAAGTTTAGGGTAGTTTATCACGCCGTAGCGCTGTGTCTTAAGTTTAGGTGTTTCATTGTCGCTGCAAGTAATACTTGCAAGCTTGTCAGTTGTCATCTATTATACTTACTGCTATCTTGCTAAACTCTAGTTTGCATTATCGGCATTTGCCATTAATGGTCAGCTGTAATTATCTGCCGTCAGCATCGTTAGTTGTGTGAAACCTTCTCATATTCCATGTGTCAGCCTGGTCGATATTTTGGAGTGTACAATCGGCGGGCGGCCTACCTATCAACTTCAGGTGCGAGCCTAATCATCGTTTCATTTGTTTGCAGTTGGCTGAGACTATGCTCTTGTGGTAACCCTGTAGCCCCGACCTCCCCTAAGTTCAGTGGAATGAGAAATTTATCATTACTCAGAAATACGAGACATGAGTTTCTAGTATTGAAATAAATATATATATATATATATATATATATATATATATATATATATATATATATATATATCGTTTGAGTTGTTTGTTAGTGCGTGCTAAAGGATTTCCCATTTCTGGACTATTGCTACAGACTGCAACAAGGAAATTAGACAAAGATCTTTTCAGAACTTCCAATGGATGACTCGAGAGTTTCAAACATCGTCATAACATTGTTTTGAATGTTGTGTGTTGTGAAACAAATGATGTTGAGATACAGACAGTTGAAGACTGGACAGGGAAAATTAAAAACAGCAGAGAAACTAGACGATAAACTACGATTATTCTATGTAATTTGAAAATATTCTATATTATTCCTTCACTGTAAACCTGTACGCTCTGTCGTAATCCCTTTGTATTCAAACACAACCCCCTGTACGACGGAAACCTATGTAAATGGTAAATAAATCCCGGAACGATGGCACTCCGTTTTAGAGAAAATTTACTGTATAACACTCTTCTAAACTGTGCGATAAGAAACGACCGAAGTGCTGCTTTATTGAAGGTCAATACGTCGCAACGATTTGTCGAGCAGCACTGTTTTAAAGGGCTGTTCAATAAAGAATGATCACTTATTTTTTTGGCCAACGTACTTTACTCATCCTCATAATTTTGATGGCCCTTCTCAAAATAGTCTCCCCTGAATGCGATACACTTGTCCCAGCGTTTCTAGCAGTCCTCAAAGACATGCTGGAAACCATTTTTGAGAGATCCTTCAAAATCGCCTCCGCAGCCTTCACCACTGCTTCTGATGATGGATAATCCCTCCCACGAAGGCGTTTCTTCAAGTTAGGAAATAGAAAAAAGTCACATGGGGCTAAATCAGGACAATAGGGAGGGTGACTTTTGCAAGATATTCAGCAACAACATTGGCAATATACGGTCGCGCATTATCGTGGTGCAGCATCCAGCCTGCTTCACGGAAATGTGGTCTTTTGCGCCTGATATGGACTTGCATTGTTTTCAGGACATCCCTGTAGTATTGTCCAGTTACTGATGTGTGTGCAGGTACAACATGTTGATAAACCATTCCATGAATATCAAAGAATGAGATGATCATAACTTTCCCAGCAGATGCAACCACTTTTGCTTTTTTGGTGGTTGGTGATGAAGAAGATTTCACACTGAGCTTTGCTGTTTACTCTTAGAATCAAAATCATGTAGCCAAGTTTCATCAGCAGTGATTACGTTTGAAAAAAACTCCGGATCTTCCTCTAACATCAACTTTAACTGCATGCGAATGTCCTTTTGTTCGGGAATCAACAGTCTTGGAACCCATCGCGCACAAACACGTCTCATGTGTAATGTTTCTGTCTCCAACGTATGGGTGGCACCCAATGAAATGTTCAGTATTTCAGAAAGTGATCTTAAGGTAATTCGTCGATCCTCTCTCAAAATGGCAGCAGCAGTGTTGATGTTTTCTTCCGTAAGAGCAGTAACTGCAGCACCGGATCCACCTTCCTTTGAAATTGATTTTCTCCCTTCTTTAAACATTTTAAACCACCTTCGAGCTGTGCTGTAGGGAAGAACAGATTCTCCACAGGTCTCCTGTAGCATTGTATAGGCCTCAACGGAAGATTTGTTGAGACGAAATCAGAATTTCAAAGCCACAGATTGTTCCTCGCGTGTTACCTCCATTGCAGCGGTAGGCGATACTGAATATGTCTGAACTTGCCTGGATCTCACAGGCGGGAACCAGGAGTACCAACAGTGAAACTACTACGGCATGTTCGTTTCACATTAAGCTAACAGAATATAATAAGACTGAATTTCAGTACGAACAATTATGACCGTTAAAAGAATTATGGGCATTGTTTATTGAACAGCCCTCTTAGTTCGTCCATTTCCAAAATCGTAGGAATAATTACGATAAATTGTTTCCTGGAATTACATTGAACGTGTTTTTGGAAGATTGTTCCACATAATCAAGTACTATCTTTTAAACTTCTTTCCGCAAGATGACATCTATTGCATGTTCGTCACTATTTTAATTCTATCGCTGACTGGTGGGCACGTCACTTGCCACGCCCATCAAGGCCATGCCTATCTGCTGGCAACATGTCCAATAATTACCCAACAAGTCTCCTTTATTTCTAAATTTGACTTCTATAAGCCAAGAGGTCACTTAAAGCTATAACGAGATGTATCATTGACCCCATTGCACAGTATGTGTGCAATCACAGTACGTGATTGTAAATATCGTAGTTATAGCGCGTTAACGGTTACACGTAATGATGTACTTGCTTGTTATCTTTATGATCTTCGCAATTACACTACTTTAATGGTTAATGGTGGTGATTAACTAAAACTACAGTAAAACTTCATTTACCCGGAGCAAATGGGACCAGCGCCGATCCGAATTAAAGAAAATCTAATAACGGAAAAATGATAACAACGATGTACGCATCTCCGAAATACTTTAATGGAGTTTATAAATTACTAATGGCACAGTTTCACCTAAGAACACATACACTGTATGTACTGTAATAGTCTATGTATTTGTATTGTACTACAAACTAGTCGGTAGTAAAAAGGCAGCGATCTTCTGCTGTCTCAGTTTAGTGTATCGCTTATCTCATATCCACTTTAACATTAGACGTTCATTTGTCTTGACTCTAGAAATAAAACATCAATTTCTCTATGTTTGTTACTGGTCGTACGTGGGTCACAATCACAGCTGGTTCATCAACACTGTCTGAATCTGAATACTCTTTATTTTCATTTTCAGTAACACTACATGATGTAACAATGCCTTCTTCTGTAATCGGTTTATAAACTCCGTCATTGTCAATGTCATCTTCATCAACATCGGAACAGCCATCGATATTTTTAAAAATATCTATAAAATCTTCTTCCACATTTATTTTTTCTTCTTCTTCAATCTTGTTTTCTGGCAAGTCACACCATAACTTAAGTTTCTTTCCCAAACTGGTCCCAAACAGGTGAGGTGACTGCAATGAATTCGTTCGGTATCAAGTAAATTCGAGTGATGTACCTACCGATAATAACAATTTATCGTCTGTAAAACAAGTCTTTATTTTAGTTAATTGATGGAAATCAATCATTTGTTCACACTAGCCGTATATATGCTAAGGTATTACATAGGGTCAACATTACCAGTAGGGTATACCCAGGCAGCCTCTTGTACCAGGGAGTTACCGAACTGTCCCGGCGCCTCCGTGGGGTATTCCAGTAGGGCAAGACCTAAAGATTAACAAGCCCCCCCCCCCTCCCAACTGATCCGAAAGCACAAGATGGGTGGAAGTGGATACGCGACTTATGCGCGCCAACACCAAAAGGGGAAGGCTACCGAACAACCTCGGTAGCGTAGATGGTAGCGTGTCTACCTCACGTTCAATAAGTCCCGAGTTCAAATCTCGGTCAGGATGAGTTGCTTGGATAAGGTTTTTCCGGGGTTTTCCCTGATCATTAAGGACGAATGATGGGTAACTCCAAGCTCCATGGACCCCGGACACATTTGAGCACCATTTCACCCATTTCATTCATCGTCCGATATCACTTAACGTTGGAGAACGTAAATTACAAAAAATTACAAAAATAGATAAAAAAATACTCGGTGAGGCCGCCTGGTGATCTAGCACACCTTCTACTAGCCATGCAGGCTAGTACGCGGGAATATATGGCTTCCCTCGACCCCGTCCGAACACGGGTATCGGGAAAAACTGACCCCTCGAGTCCAACCCAATCCGAACAACTCCCATTCAGGGAGAGGTTCGAATGTTCGGCCCGAGGTTCCCCTAGTAATGTCAGAGGTACCACGAGTGCTAGCGGCCCGCAGCGCCCGCACCACGGCAGCTGAAGGGGACGGATCCCCCCCTTTGGGGAGATAGAGTCAACAGGAAAAGTTTAATGCCATGGCCGGGATTTGAACCACGGAACTCCTGGTTTCCGTCCAGTCGCTCTTACCCATTGAGCTACCTAAGCCAACTTGCTGTCATGGCATTAAGTTCTCCAGTTGACTCGTATATTTCCCCGGTAGACCACTAGGGGCTCTCGCATCCGAGATACACCATTTGTGGCGACTTACTACTGTAAGTACTTCAATGTTTAACTCTTATTATTTTAGTTAATTGATGTAAATTAATCATTTCTCCACACTAGCCGTATATGGGCTAAGGTTTTTGATACATAGAGTCAACATGAAAAATTCAATGCCATGGTCTTTATTTTCAGCACTAAGCATTATTATTATTATTATTATTATTATTATTATTATTATTATTATTATTATTATTATTATTATTATTATTATTATTATTATTATTATTATTATTATTATTATTATTATTATTATTATTATTATTATTATTATTATTATTATTATTATTATTATTATTATTATTATTATTATTATTATTATTATTATTATTATTATTATTATTATTATTATTATTATTATTATTATTATTATTATTATTATTATTATTATTATTATTATTATTATTATTATTATTATTATTATTATTATTATTATTATTATTATTATTATTATTATTATTATTATTATTATTATTATTATGATTATGATTATGATTATGATTATGATTATGATTATGATTATGATTATGATTATTATTATGATTATTATTATGATTATTATTATTATTATTATTATTATTATTATTATTATTATTATTATTATTATTATTATTATTATTATTATTATTATTATTATTATTATTATTATTATTATTATTATTATTATTATTATTATTATTATTATTATTATTATTATTATTATTATTATTATTATTATTATTATTATTATTATTATTATTATTATTATTATTATTATTATTATTATTATTATTATTATTATTATTATTATTATTATTATTATTATTATTATTATTATTATTATTATTATTATTATTATTATTATTATTATTATTATTATTATTATTATTATTATTATTATTATTATTATTATTATTATTATTATTATTATTATTATTATTATTATTATGATTATGATTATGATTATGATTATTATTATTATTATGATTATTATTATGATTATTATTATTATTATTATTATTATTATTATTATTATTATTATTATTATTATTATTATTATTATTATTATTATTATTATTATTATTATTATTATTATTATTATTATTATTATTATTATTATTATTATTATTATTATTATTATTATTATTATTATTATTATTATTATTATTATTATTATTATTATTATTATTATTATTATTATTATTATTATTATTATTATTATTATTATTATTATTATTATTATTATTATTATTATTATTATTATTATTATTATTATTATTATAATTATTATTATTACTACTACTATTTTACAAAACCGATACGGCTTAACTGTGTTTTACTGTATATTAAAAATATAAAGACATTTTAACAAATGTTAACGTTTATCTAATGCAAAATTTCTGAGAAAAAATGTCTTTATACATGTCTATGAGTAACTTATTTCACAAATGAGATTAAATTAATTTAACTTGCAAATACAGTGTTCAAATTCAGAGTAGTCCAAATATGTGACACAGTGTACTCTAGCAACCTTTGTATTTAAAGACTTATTGGTTACGAGTTCTGCTTGATCACACTCGCATACATAGAGATTTCCTTTTTTTTTTTTTTTTTTTTTTTTTTTTCTCTGTTTCAGCAACCGCATTTCGCTGGAGGTGCGTGTACAAATCGGACAAATGAACATCATCTCCCTTTGTTGAAGCTCTAGCCAGTATCAAATCTTTCAGTATGTGGCGAACAGCAACCGAAGGATTAGCAATGCCACGCAACAATTCCACGTTTGTGGAATCTCGCCAATCGCAAAACGCTTAAGGATTCAAGCTTTGTAACTGCCGATAATCTGACTTCAAGTGGATCCAATCTTTAAAAAAAATGACAAAAACAACTGCAGGACTGCAATACACATTTCGCTAGAAGGTGCGGATGAGTTTCTAAAGCGAACCGGAAGTTATTTTCTTGATAACTTCCGGGCGTGATACAAATTCTTGACGGGGTGTTACTTTATAACCTCGAACGTTAAGTAATATCGGACGATGAACGAAATGATGTTCAAAAGAGTACAGGGTACATAGAGCTTAGAGTTACCAGACATTCATTTTTCAGTATAACGGAAAACTTCCAACTTTAAGTCATATGGGACGACGAATGAAATGATGTTAAAATGAGTACAGGCTACATAGAGCTTAGAGTTAACAGACATTCATCTTTCAGGATAAGAGAAAACCTACAATGTTAAGTCATATCGGACGATGAATGAAATGATGTTCAAATGAGTACAGGGTACATAGGGCTTAGAGTTAACAAACATCCATCTTTCAGGATAAGGGAAAACCTCCAACGTTATGTCATATCGGACGATGAATGAAATGATGTTCAAATGAGTACAGGGTACATAGAGCTTAGAGTTACCAGACATTCATCTTTCAGGATAAGGGAAAACCTCCAACGTTAAGTCATATCGGACGATGAATGAAATAATGTTCAAATGAGTACAGGGTACATAGAGCTTACAGTTACCAGACATTCATCTTTCAGGATAAGGGAAAACCTCCAACGTTAAGTCATATCGGGCGATGATTGAAATGATGTTCAAATGAATCCAGGGTACACAGAGCTTAGCGTTGCCAGACATTCATCTTTCAGTATAACGGAAAACTTGCAACGTTAATTCATATCGGACCATGAATGAAATGATGAAATGAGTACAGGGTACATAGAGCTTAGAGTTACCAGACATTCATCTTTCAGGACAAGTAAGGACCTCAAATTTAAGTCATATTGGACGATGAATGAAATGTTGTTTAAATGAGTACAGGGTACATAGAGCTTAGGGTTACGAGATATATATCTTTCAGGATAAGGGAAAACCTCCAACGTTAAGTCATATCGGACGATGAATGAAATGATGTTCAAATGAGTACAGGGTACATAGAGCTTAGAGTTACGAGACATTCATCTTTCAGGATAAGGGAAAACCTCCAACGTTAAGTCATATCGGACGATGATTGAAATGATGTTCAAATGAATCCAGGGTACACAGAGCTTAGAATTGCCAGACATTCATCTTTCAGTATAACTGAAAACTTGCAACGTTAATTCATATCGGACCATGAATGAAATGATGAAATGAGGACAGGGTACATAGAGCTTAGAGTTACCAGACATTCATCTTTCAGGATAAGAGAAAATCTCCAACGTTAAGTCATATCGGACGATGAATGAAATGATGTTAAAATGACTAGAGGGTACACAGAGCTTACAGTTACTAGACATTTATCTTTCAACGTAACGGAAAACTTCCAACGTTAAATCATATCGGACCATGAATGAAATGATGAACTGAGGACAGGGTACATAGAGCTTAGAGTTACCACGCATTCATCTTTCAGGAAAACATAAAATCTCCAACGTTAAGTCATATCGGACGATGAATGAATTGATATTCAAATGAGTACAGGCTACATAGAGCTTAGAGTTAACAGACATTCATATTTCAGGATAAGAGAAAACCTACAACGTTAAGTCATACAGGACGATGAATGAAATGATGTTCAAATGAGTACAGGGTTCATAGAGCTTAGGGTTACCAGACATTCATCTTTCAGGATAAGAGAAAACCTCCAACGTTATGAATAAAATGAGGTACAATTAAGTACAGGATACATAGAGCTTAGAGTTAACAGTCATTCATCTTTCAGGATAAGGGAAAGCCTTCAACGTTATGAATGAAATGAGGTACAATTGAGTACAGGGTACATAGAGCATAGAGTTAACGGTCATTCATCTTTCAGGATAAGGGAAAACCTTCAACGTTATGAATGAAATGAGGTACAATTAAGTACAGGGTACATAGAGCATAGAGTTAACAGTCATTCATCTTTCAGGATAAGGGAAAACCTGCAACGTTATGCCCGGGTTCGATCCCAGGCGACCGCAAATTGAGATTTGTAGAGGACAACTCGGCGCTGGGGCGGGTTTTCTCCGGGATCTCCGGTTTCCCCCGCCATCTCATTCCACCGATGCTCCATCTTCATTTCATGTATCATCAGTGCGGTTTGTGGCGGAAATTGGTTTTAATAAACAAGTCTGACTTGAATTTTATATTTATTAATTTTAGTGCTTTTAATTATTGGGACTGGGATGAGTTTTTATGTGCTTTTAAACGTTGGGTGTTTTTATTATATTTTAACTTTTTAACTAAATTTGGGTAGCTTTTAGGTTTTAAAGTTGACTTAGGGCCCAAATGACGTTGTTGTCGACGGGCCCTAAAACAACACTCACTCACTCACTCACTCACTCACTCACTCACTCACTCACTCACTGTATCATCAGTGTCATCGCCTGCGGTGCCGTATGTAGTAAAACCGGGCGTTAAACACTACACATTTCACATTTTCCAACGTTATGAATGAAATGGTGTTCAAATGGGTACAGGTTACATACAACTTAGAATTAACCGAAATTCATATTTCAGGATAAGAGACAACCCCGGAAGGTAACCTGATCCAGATAAATCACGCTGACCGAGATTGGAACTCTGGACGTGTTGTATGTGAGACAGATACGCTACCACCTACGCTATTTTTGTGTCCTATGATTAGTTTACACAATTATTCGCCTTCTGATCCTAAGGTCATGGAATCATATCCTACACACCCTGATACTTTTAACTGTATTTACAAGAGATTGCCCAACATGTGTAATCTTCTGACACTTAGAGGAACCCCCGTAAAATAGGGGAGCGCTAAGATAGTTTTGTCAAAGAAGACGTCATTAACAAATAAATATTTTTATGTTATTTTATTTATCTTTCGTAATAGACAGGATTATTATATAAAAGAGCTGCCAAGAAGGCATTCCCTTCTACGGTGTAATGGTTTGTCTGATAATGCGTGGCGTATGGCTTTTATTTTCCCCTTAATGTAACTTTCCTTTGTGTTAGAATACGCAGAAAAACAGTAGCATGATGATTTTGCAATATGAAAATGGTACAGAAATTAAAATGACCATAGGGGATCACATCTTAATTTTGCTGCTCTGCTTTGGTAACGTCCATACACAGGACTAAGTCCCTGGATATTATGTCATCAGAAAGTTCAAGACCCGGACTGACCAGTTTCCTCTTAAAAGGAAGGACTGGCAAGTTTTGGGGTAAAGCGAATGTACATGATGAACAAGTTCTCCACAAGAATGGATGTGCCCGAGCTCAACTGTTGTCATTAGAGATTCCTCTTGCGATTATGTGGCCGGTCAGACTGGAGGAAAAAACTAATGGCGACATGGGTAAGAAATATAACTTACTTACGGCAGGCAGATCGAGATGTCTTCATCAATACAGACCTGCTGTCGTAAACATATATTGAATCAGTAATGTGCAACACGGATCAGACGCGTTCGACATACAGAGCAGCAAGCATTCCTTCCTCATGTTTTAATACAGGGTGGTCTATGTGACATTATAATGACATATACGAGGCCAATTAAGAATGATCATAATGTTTTACGGTCATAACTTTTCGCACTAAAATCCAATCTTATTATATTCTGTTAGCTTAATGTAAACAAACAAGCCGTAATAGTTTCAGTGTTGGTACTCCTGGTTCCCACCTGTGAGAACCAGGCAAGTTCAGATATGTTCAGTATCACCTACTGCTGCAATGGAGGTAACACGCGAGGAACAATATGCGGCTATGAAATTCTGCTTTCGTCTCAACAAATTTTCAGTTGAGGCCTATACAGTGTTACAGGAGGCCTATAGAGATTCTGTTCTTCCATACAGCACAGCTCGAAGGTTGTTTAAAATGTTTAAAGAGAGGAGACAATCAATTTCAAAGGAAGCTGGACACGGTGCCCCAGTCACTGCTGTTGCGGAAGAAAACATCAACACTGCTGCTGCCATTGTGAGAGAGGATCGACGAATTACCTTAAGATCACTTTCTGAAATACTGAACGTTTCACTGTGTGCCCCTCACACGTTGGTGACAGAAACATTACACATGAGACGTGTTTGTGCGCGATGGGTTCCAAGACTGTTGATTGCCGAACAAAAGAACATTCGCATGCTGGTCTGCATGCGTTAAAGTTGATGTTAGAGGAAGATTCGGGGTGTCTTTCAAACGTATTTACTGCTGATGAAACTTGGCTACATCATCTTGATGCTGAGAGTAAACAGCAAAGCTCAGTGTGGAAATCTCCTTCATCACCACCCCCCCCCCCCCCCAAAAAAAAGCAAAAGTGTTTGCTTCTGCTGGAAAAGTTATAGTCATCTCATTCTTTAATATGGAGTGATTTATCGGCATGTTGTACCTGCACACACGTCAGTAACTGAACAATACTACAGGGATATCTTGAAAACATTGCAAGTCCATATCAGGGGCAAAAGACCACATTTCCGTGAAGCAGGCTGGATGCTGAACCACGATAATGCGCGGCCGCATATTGCCAATGTTGTTACTGAATATCTTGCAAAAATCAACGTGAAGTGCATCCCTCACCCTCCCTACAGTCCGGATTTAGCCCCATGTGACTTTTTTCTGTTCCCTAACTTGAAGAAACGCCTTCGTGGGAGGCATTATCCATCATCAGAAGTAGTGGTGAAGGCTGCGGAGGCGATTTTGAAGGATCTCTCAAAAATGGTTTCCAGCTTGTCTTTGAAGACTGGCAGAAACGCTGGGACAGGTGCATGGCATTCAGGGGAGACTATTTTGAGAAGCACCATCAAAATTGTGAGGATGAGTAAAGGTGCGTTGTCAAAAAAATTGTGATTATACTTTATTGAACAGACCTCGTTAATAACACGAGGGTATCTACCAGGGCAATCCACACAGAGTGAAGGCTAACCCCTCCCCCCCTCTGACAACCAGGGAGTTACCGAGTTGTCCCCGATGTTTCCGAAGGGTGGTCTATGTTACATTATAATGGCAAATGATTCTCCCTGCTATGAGTTCAGTAGTAACAAAAAAGATCTGTGAACAATGAACATATGAAAGGAATGTACAGATTACAGTGGCGAATTTAAAACGGCGTCTATATGGAGTACTAGAGCCCCTAGCGGTTTACCGAAAAAATATACGTGGGCATTACAGAATTTGATGTCATGACGGCACGATGGCCATGGTAGCTCAAATTTTAAGAGCGACCTGACGGAAACCAGGCTCTATCTGCAAAAAAGGGGGGGGCCTATGCACGGCTTGTATGGAGTAACGATTAATTTCCATCACTTAACTTAATAATTCGAGTAATGTATCTACTAGCATTTATAGTCTATAAAACTAGTCCTCATTTACTACGCTGAACAACATTTTTTTTTTCAAAACTGGTCCGGGTTAACGAGGTTTTACTGTACACGGTGTTCATTTTTATTTATTATTTCCCGCCCTCCGATTGAGCAAGAAGACGTCATAGTTGACTGGTGAGTCTATCTTGAAATGATAGTGCCGTCTACGGAGAAGAGGCGGTCATTTTTGCGGATTAGTAAGCTCTGAGTGTAGTTGTGCTTGAAACTAATACAATTAGCGACTCCTGGATATGAACACAGAGCACCGTGTCTTCATAGTTGAATGCTACTTTTGTACCGGCATTAAAATTGGTGCGACATATAAATATAATTTAAACCGCTGCATAGAGGAGTTTATGTAAGAATATCCGGCATTCAGACAAGTCCCTCGTTGTCAGAAGTGTCCAGGTACAGTCAAATTTACATACTTTTGTTTGCAACATAAACGTCTTACGTTTTATCAGTATACAATATAATTTTTTGTCATTCTCACACTTAACTAAAATGTCTATCAATATTGGTATCCTTATGTATTTTAAAACCAATAGGTGCATCAAACATTTCCAAGATACAGGATCAGATTCTCGCAAAAAGAGAGACACTTGACGCTATAAAGTGACTGGTCCCAATCTAGAAGCAATAAATAATGTAATGACAGAAAGTCCTCAAGCATACCTTCTCTCAATACAGACAGTGTTTAAGGGGAAGAGAGAAAGGAAATACAAGAAAATAGACACATGAGACTATGTACTAAAGATATTTTCTTGTTTAGACTTGGATAAAAGCTTTGTAGATATAATAACTCTAATTTATTTTTCATTCCTAGAACATGTTCTGTTAATTTTCTGGTTTGTAATGAAGTTACATTGTGAGGAAACTGTAGGTGATACAAAAGAATTGAAATTAAATTGAAATATTTCTATTTCTTGTGATAGGTTTACAATATGGATATATGTCTACTATAACAGAAAAACAGATGTTCATTGTGAAATAAGTGTTCATTGACTTATTATTTCGTGTATTCTTCATGCTATAGTGTTATGGCTGTATAATTAGCTTTGCAGTACATTGCAGTGCAGTATATAGTTTTTTTATAGACAGTTAACGTATTTATGCACCAGGCGAAATTACACGGGCAGACCCACCTCTCAAATAGTATATTTACCTGCCGGTAAAGTGAGGACTCAAAACTGTTGTCAGTACATCAAATACGATCGCAAGCCGCTAGGGGAATCGTATACAAACTCCATCAGCGATACTATTGATGACGTCAAATTTTGCGTGGTAAAATGACAGATAAAAATGAACACATGTATATATCAAATAGATGGAAAGCAGAAGCGCCATCTAGTACTCGTAGTGGAGGAACTGTAGTTAAAATTTTAGCAAATGCAGACGATCTCGCAATTGTACAAGTTTCGGAGGAAACACTTTAAAAATCAATTTACTTATTATATCAAATTGTAAAAGAATCTCCATTTTTAAAACTAAAATCAATGCATTCCAGAGTAAATATTCAGCCAGAAAAAATATATTAGATACGTCCAGTAAGTAAGTTCTGCTTGCTAATAAAATTAAATTGTGTACAGATACAGAAAAATTATTTATTGCACAAAATTCTACAACTCTTAAACTACTTTTCCATATAACTGCCGAAATTTTTTAGACATTTGTCATAGCGAGGCACAAGTTTTTGTATACCTTCTTCATAGAAGTTTGCCGCCTTTGTCTTCAACCAGTTGGAAACATTTTCTTTCAACTATTCGTCACTGTTGAAGTGTTGACCGCCAAGGAAAGATTTGGAATGCAAAAACAGATGAAAGTCGCTAGGAGCGAGGTCAGGGCTGTACGAGGTTGGTCAAACACGTCCCAGCCAAATCCCTGTAGGACGTTTTTCGTCGCATTTGCAGTGTGTGGTCGTGCGTTGTAGTGAAGAAACACAACACCTTTTGACATCCCATAAATTTCAATTGGTTTCACTTTCCTAGCATTCAGAAAACGAATCACAGATCTGATTTCACAAGCGGCGGGATTTTCAATCATCACCGACATTGCAAACAAGCACAACAAAGCGCACGTGGCTGACAGCTATCTCACAATGGCGCGCGTTTCTTCTCCTTGATACAGAGCGTCTACCACGCATGTGCGGAACTGCAATCGCAGCGCTGCAGCGAAGATGAATTGAAATAGAGCTTACTTTCTGGACGCCCCTTGTATATATATATTAGAAGATAACTGTCTGGAACAAGTTCAAAGCGTCAGATCATTATTGTGGGATATACAAAACTAGATTAAATAAAAAATTAAGAAAATAGATTTAGATTAAATTTAGGTGCAATGGAATAATGCAGGTATAGTTGGAAGGAAAAAAAACATCTAAATAGAATGAGTAATGTATGTATTTATTCACTGCAATTGGGTACTACCCGGTGGCAGAGTTAAGAATACAGATCAAATTACAAATACTAGATTTACAACAATAACACAATTAACAATACAAACATGATATTATTTTACTTTAGTCACTTAAAACATATCTAATTACTTCTCTATTTACATATTATATACCATTATAATGTGAAAGTTAAACTATAAACCATCTAGATTTTTTCTAAATTTCTTCAGCGACAGGGGACAGCCCTGAAAGACTGCTACAGGCAATTCATTCCATTCTTCAATGGTTCTATTAACAAAAGAAAATTTTCCTATGTCGGTTTTGTATCATCTACCCTTAATTTTATGCCTATGATCGTTGCGTCCATAATAATCCGGATTATCTAACCTTATACTAACGTCCACCCATGCCTTTACACCAGCATTAGCTTTGAATAATGCTACCAATCTATGTTTTTCACGCCTAATTATTAATTCCTCCCATTTAGTCTCATCTCCTTTTATAGGCCCAAAATACTTGCCTCTTTTTATGAATTTTATTTCCCTCTTCTGTATTTTTTCTAATGGATCGATTTGGTTAGCTCTATACGGGTCCCAGCATGCTACTCCATATTCCATAACCGGCCGCACTAAGGCCTTGTAGGCAATTTCCCTGGACCTAGCGCTCCCCTTTTTCAATATTCTCATTACGAAATGTAATGCCTTCCACGCATTCCTAGATGTGGAATTTACTTGTTCGTCCCATCCAGCATTGAATGGAAAATATCAAAAGTAATACTTACATATAAATCAAGAAAACGATCTGGCTGGTCAAGGCGGAGACGGGGCAGGCTACTGGGCCTAAATCATGAAAGAAAGAAGAAGAGATATAGATAAATAAAGAATTTCAAATGGAAATCAAGGAGATGTGCGTAGAGCTGGAGAGGTAACATGTGACCCCTAAATTGCACTGCCTACTACATTTCTTTAACCGTGTTCGCAGATCTTTTGAAAAATTAGATGCCACCGCAACTTGGAAAGTAGTACTAGTGCAATAAACCATCTTCTCTGCGTAGTTCTTGACCGCGAAGCCCTATAAATATTAACGCCAAACCTGACAGCAATTAACTACACCGGGAATGCAAGTGGCTCCACCACAAAGGCAAACCTAGGCTATAAATTCAAATATGGAATCTACGCAGAAACTATCGTATGACCTAAAACAGGCTTGTGGTAAGATATACCTCTCTACTAAACTAAACTTTGTGGTACAACAGTCGAGGAGGGTCAACGTCCATCGCCCGTAAACCCTATCTGAGCTCACAACGGGCGTCATAAGGGGCAAGCAGTAGCGAAGGGTGGAACCCGTTCAGCACTTCAAGAGCAATATGTTTGATGGTAGGAATACAGAAAAGAGACACATGTAGAAATGTATTTAAAAAACTAAATATTTTAACATTACCCTCATTATATATATGAATGTATCAAACTTACATTAAAAAGTTATGATCAAAACAAAAATAGTAACATCCACAAACATAACACCCGAACAAAAGATAATTATTTTAGAAACAGACTTACTGGTATCCTAAATAATAAATGTATAGAAAATAGCATCAAAGATTTGTATAACCACCTACCGGCTGAAATCAAACAGATGACAAACGGGAAAACAAAACTAAAGGCTGTCAAAACTTATTTATTAGAGTTAGATTACTTCCGTAAAAACCCTGGCATAATGCATTGCTTACCTTAGGAGCTACTCTCACCACCACAGATTAATACCAGATTCTCAACTACGTGTTAAAAACTGAAGACGCATAGGGCGCTCATTCCTGAATCTTTAGACCCCGGCGACCTTGGCCACTACGGCTGGTAAGACCGGTAATGTAGAAAGCTTATATTCCGACCGAGCTATGGTGCATTCGCTTCCCCTTTCCTTCGGCTCCCGTTTTCACTGACTGATAGAATCAAACTTCTTTCGAAATCACATCTCGCCACACATGAATAGTTTACGCGCATTTCAGCTATCGCATATTAGCATAATACGCGTCAAATACGCTGAGGAAATATGCGGTAAACTATTCATCAGTGTGCGAGATGTGACTTCGAAGGAAGTTGTCCAATTTGTGAAAAAAATGTCAAGAATCCACTTGAACTATTCCTCTTAAATATGAATAATTGACTTCCACAAAGCATTATATCTTTATTCCTGTTGCAAATTGATAATTTTGTCTTTAAAAACAATTAAAATTTTAAAAACGAGAGAGTGAGATAACTTAAGATGCTGTTGAGATTATACAAGACATCCGTATCCCCTTTCCCTCAAGCTTCTTAGTGTAATACTTAAAATAAAGATAACTTAACACTAAAATAATGATTATGTAGATACAGGAAAACAGGTAAGGTTACCATAACGTTATATGTAATGCAATTTCTTTGTACACAGAATGTTGAAAAATTCCCTGGAATAACAGTGAGAAAAAAAAACCTAAAGAAATATGTATATAAATTTGAAATGATAACAACTATGTACAAAAAAATAGCACTATTTCTTTAAAATGACAACAAAGCAGCTCTGTTAATAGTTATATTTAATAAGAATTTTAAAAGCTCAATAGTACATACATTATTTTCAGCACAAGTATACTAAAGTATATTCAGAGAAAAACCTGAAATTTGTGATCGATTCATATAAGATTAATAATGTCAAATTAATACAGAAGTCAGTATTGGCAACTGGTGACATAAATTTCATAAATGGCACTGTTTTATATACTTCTAATCACTTTGGTTGAATTAACATTCACAAGTGTAGAATAAATAATGAAAAATAATAATTACATTAAAGCTGTATCATTAATTTAAAATTGTCCTAAGGTTAACTCTGTCTTCACAACACAAGAATATTACAGCGTTGAATTTTTAAATGCTTCAATGGCATGCATATGCACAGTAATGAATGCTGAAGAAGAAAATGTGCAGTTTTAAAAATAAAATTTAATGCACAGTGTATCTTCCAATAAGAGATTATTTCATGTAGTTATCTGACTGTGAAGTATAATTTGCTTAATGTGCAGTGTAATTGTTTGGATAAATGGCTTGCTTTAACTTGATAAGACTTTAAGCAATGTACTTTATGACTAAGATGGCAAATGGAGCCCACTGCATAGTGTAAACCTCTCAGTCCATGACATACAACTGAATGTGTGTCAAATAAATAACTCAATGAAAGATTACACTATGAAATATTTATGCTGTTTGTAGTTTTAGTTAAGAAGTGAAAGTGATGGAACTGTGTGTTTGAGTAGTTAATAGAAAATAATTTAGTAATGTAATTTATTTGCTCGCACATCTAACCATTATTTCTTTTGACAGTCCATAATTCCCTTATGTGTTCACCACAAAGAAACAAGAAGTGCATTATATAGCAAAATAATGTGCAGTTTTATCTACTTTTCAAAATTATTATGTGGCTTCGCATCACTGCATGTAACGAATGGCTCATATATTGGGTTAAACATCTTTTTCCCATGCCAAAGATTGAGATTTTCATTCCAACTTAGAACAATGAGTGGATGTTTAACAGTGTAGTTTCATGTGACATGTAACATTTCTGTGGGTCACGCTAGAAACATTATATCACCGTTAAAATGGTTAGCATTACAGAAATTGTGTACCAATATTACTCATAAATGGTGGCAAGTACATGTTGAGAACAGATGTACCACAGGATACATAAATGCTGTGCAAATATCACTTTAACTTGTTATTTTTCTGAACCCATTTGTGTGTGTGTGTGTGTGTGTGTGTGTGTGTGTGTGTGTGTGTGTGTGTGTGTGTGTGTGTGTGTGTGTGTGTTAACAAGGAAGATGATTTATAACCTATTATTTATTGTGAAGATTTTCTAATTTGAGATCAAGCCACACTGTGTTTAGGTCCTAGCTAGCTGACATTGTGCATGTTTTAAGAATAACTGGAATAATAGAAATAAAATTAAAAGTGGCATATAATGATGATGACACAATGACATTTTAATCATTTCTTGCAATGCACAATTACACCTAAAAACTTGTAAAGCTTTTTCAAATAAATTCTAATCCTATCAAATCTCTTCAAAGATGGTTATTCAGGTAAAAAATTAAGTGTAGTGTGTACAATAATATTGCATAGTGACTACTGCATTAAACAATATAGAACAAATTAGGTTTATGGAATCTCATATCATACTTTTAATTGCTGTTAAAAGCTGTGACATTCTTGATCAATGATGTAGATATACACTGATGAGTAAGGTTAAGAGAACTTAATTCTTCAAAATACTTATCATTGCAATTTAAAGAAAAAGTTTATAAAATTCATATCAAGCATCTCGCCCAAATATTTTAATTTAAGCCACCTAGATTATACGTAAACACAGATGATGCTAATTTCGGTATATCTGAAAATTCACAGCTATTTTTTCAGTAATTTAAACTGGATATTACTTACCTTACATGGACTTATATATGACATATATTTTAAATTTAAAACTACAAGTACAAACACAAAAACTAATACACCCAATCAACTGTCTAAAATAACCTCACTTTTCACTTTTCCTTGTTGGCCACAGTATTCCTCAAAGCTTTTGTTAAATTTTCCAGTGATATGAAATGAAACTCAAACTTTCAGAAATATTTTATATGCCACATTAAATTGATGTATACGCGGGAAAGAATGCTTTGTGCTACATTACTAAAGTTCCTGAAGATCACTGCACATCACCAAAACAAGAAACATACACAATATCCAACAATCCTGCACTCTGATTTCTGCCATCGTATTCCTGGTAGCCTGAGATGATGGATGACCCCTGAAAGACAAAAAACAGAAAACCCATTATTGCAGTAATAAAGTAACAAGGATAATGAAACTAATGCTTTTGTATGTAAAACAACACACTTTTTCCATTATTCTAGAGAATTTAACTATGCATGAATATGTATTAAGACACATTTCAGGTTATGTCATATTAATTGTCGGTATTTAGCTACATGCTAAATCTTACTTACCAATAGGTCTTTGTGAAAATCTATTCTCGTTCTTCCTGCTGCCCATACGTCCTCATAGTTCTTTCAAATTTTTAAAATTTCGCAAATCGATGAAAATTGTATTCAGAACTTAATTTGGCTTGGCCT